>OW121741.1:80240103-80493103 GCA_933228675.1 Stomorhina lunata | reverse complement strand
ATGAAGAGGATAAAATTAGAATTGAAATGTCCGAAACTTCGATAGAAAGACCAAGTAGAGGAACATTTTTTAAAGCTTGGCCTATAAAATTGGAGAATATTCGCACAAGATCGAAATCCATGGAATTCTAAAATATGCTCGGACTTTGACCTTAACAGGTTGTAACATTTAAGTAAGTAAGAGTCAATCTTATGTAAAAACTTATACAAAAAAGAAGATTTTAATTGTTTAAGTTTTAAAATAATTTTAAAAAAGTTTTAAAATAATTACAAAAAATCGTATAAAAATATTTTTCCAAAAATTACAACAAAGCAAAAAAAGCAGGGAAAAACAAAGTTATTTTCATATGATTTTGGATCTAAAAATAAAAATGGTTTATATTAATTATAAGCTGCTAAGTTTTCAACATATGAAGTAGCTCAGTGGAAGAGTGTCTGCCTAGCAGTCGGAGGGTCTGGGTTCGAGCCCCCATGGGATCATAAAAAAGTTTTGTATTTTGTTTAAAAAATATTTTTTTAATAAAACAACAACAAGCCAAGTCATTACTTTTCTGCAATTGGTAAGTACTTGCCTCCAATGACATCCCCATGTTAATGTAATGACTTAAACAGCGAATGAGCAAGTAGTTCGTGTTCAATAGTTTAACTGTTTAACTCATTATTTGGTAATGAAAAGTTTTACTGGGAATGCTTGCGGCAAAGCCTTAATATATGGTGGACAAATCGCATAAGAAATTAAGATCTCCTAAACGCTACAAACCAAATCCCTTCATCTATAGAGGTATGTCAATGGAAATGGCGGTGGATAGGCCACACATTACGAAGGCCAAATACCAACATTGCTCGACAAGCGCTTCGTTGGAATCCACAAGGAAGCGGCCGTCGTGTTGGTGCACCTGCTAGAACGTGGAGAAGATCAATTGATGCGGAGTTACAAGCAGCAAACTATTCATGGAATTATGTATGCCTAACATCTCGCAATAGAGTTCAATATAAAAGGATGGTTGAGGCCCCATGCTCCACTGGGAGTCAAGGATAACAGAAGAAGAAATTGGACAAACTGAGTATGAGATTTTACTACAATTTGATAGTAGAATATTACCAATATTGTCACTACTTTGCAATTTTCTCATTGTAATGATATTCAAAGGTTCAAATCGAATATCCACAAACACTGTTCCCTCCCTCTATCCTCCTTTTCACAACCTTTTTTCCTAGTTCCATCACAAAATTCAGTTTGAAGTTGCCAAAATAAAGTTGCCTTTTTCTTACATAGTTTTTATATTAAGTAACATTAAAGTGTTACCAAAGCTGTTAAAAAATGATTGACCCACTTTTCTCAATGCTGTTAGAATTATCTCGTTTAGAACAAAATTCTTGTTATACTCGTAGATCTTAAGGCTGCTCTTCACTTAAAAGAAGACATTTCATAACTTGTTTGCTCCAATTTTTTGATAACAGTTGCAAACAAAAAAATCCAACTTTTTCATTAATGAGTTATATAACTTATTTATTTGTGGATTTCTTAAAAGCCACATAACATCTATTTAACAACCGTTGATCAATAACAGCATCTTAACATTGGTCAATTTAAAATTATTTCATTTATAGAAGAAAAACCGTTGAACTAGTTTCGATTTAAGAAACAAAAAAAAAAACTACTTATTTACGATTTCAAAATCAAGATCTGAATTTGGTTTGTGATTTGTTGTAACACACTTAAGTCTAAAACATAAATGTTAGAAGCCTTTTTATAGAAAAAAGCCCCAACAACCAACGAGACCAGCTTTAGTTTAAGTAACTGTACAGAAATAAAACCACACTGAGGTAATCAGACAAACCAAACCGAGAAATGCTAAATCGGCGTCAGCATCGGACAAAAAAAAAAACAAATGGCATCATTTTAGTTGTGACACTGGTTGTAAAAACTGCGTACCGTTCGTCGTTGGTTGGTTGCATCAACAGCAACGGCAGTGCTCATTCTTGTGCAGAGAAATAACATAACAACGACAGGCATTTGACAAAAAACACCAACAATATGCTACGATTGTGCAACATTCTAAACATGTCCGTATTAGCAGAGACACATACAAACTTGCACAAAAATTACGCAAATGAACAAGTGTTGGTATAAAGATCCCAGTAGGAAAAATACGTGGTCTTTAAGATTCTTTGGATTTCTTACGCATCTGGTGGGACTTGGCAGTAATAAAAATACATATTTGAAAACCAATATTACGAGGAAGCCTACAATGACTGAAATGAATTTCATTTGTTAAGTATTCACCTGATACATACATTCCAGAAGCGCTTCAGAAGTATTACTTCTCCCCTTTCTTTACAAAAAAGTTTGAAAAGAGAAGATTTTCTTTAGCGCCTAGACGAAATAAAATTTTGGACCATAGTTTTTCTTATAGTTTTCCATATTAGGTTCGTTTTTTAAAAATTATAAATACTGTTAATGTTTCTTGACAAGCTTGTATCATATCTCAAAAAGAATGTTAAACTTAAATATATATACTTTTTGATCGGTTAAAGATTTTCCATCAATTATTTTTAAAATAAAACAAATTTCGGAAAAAGCGGGGAAAAAACGACAAAAAATTTACTTTCGAAATTTTTTGAAGTTGAATATCTCGGGTCCAAAATATACTCCTCCTCAATAGCTATACAATTTTATGATAAACGAGCTTACCGTTCAGAAATTCTTGAATTATTTAACAACATTTTTTTTTCTTTGTTCCTACCCACTGCGTGTTGGAACAAAGAACCCTCTGGGAAAAATAAGTGTTCTTCAAGGCTCCTATAAAGTTTGCCTTTCTTTGAAGCACACAAGTATATATTGCAATTTCTGGATATTGATCTTCTAGATCGGAGCCGTTTAGCTCTACGGCATTTTTTCTTATGTCTATGTTTGTCTCGCTCGCACTTACTTTAAATTGTGGTGCCAGATTATAATTGTTTGCTCGATTATATGAAGAATGCTATGCAAAAAAATATAAATCTGGTAACACCGATCGTAATAGCTTTTTAAACTGTTTACCACAAATGCAAATATTAATTTATGTGTTTTTTTACAGGTCTATTCTAGGTGAACTGTAAAATTAGTCCTAATTCCTTTCTATATTAAGTTAAGGGTAAAATTATCTTCCATAATTTTCATTGGCGAACCTCAAAAGTAGTTCTATTTTCACTTCATTCAATATATATAAGTTTTCTAAAAGGGCGAGGAAGCGAATATTAAAGTCTAATCAAAGACTCTATAATATAAAGATGTTGTACTCCGATACTTTGGTTTGCCATATGGTCGTTTTGAAAAATCCCATAAAAAAGAGAGTATAGCCTACACCACTTAGGTCAAAGGTGTACTTTTTCGTGTATAGAGACAAATATTTGCTAAATTTTGTCATCATACAAACATTTTCTCAAGACATATATTTAAGCTGTTTCCGCCATTTCGGCTTATATGAGGGCCAGGGTGAAATGTAGACCGATTATCATGAAATTCAGCAAATTGATTACAGTTTTTACAAAAATTATGTATACAAAAAAAACAAAACAATTTTGAAGTTATCTTCCGGTTTACGAGCGTTTTAGTGATATTTGTCTCATTTAGTGCGTTTTGATAGAAGAGTTTGTATGGGAGCTATGGTCAAATAAAGACCGATTTCAACGAAATTTGGTACATTGATTTTGGTTTATATAAGCAGTATTTGTTTTCATGAAAAGATATTGATATTTGTGGCCAAAGTATCAATTCCGGGAAGGGGGACCTATGGGTGGTACCATAAATAATAAATCGACTCATAAAGTTGATATGTTTTAAACAAACACGTTTAATGCTGGTTGAAGACTGATCTATTTATTCTTATTAAAATAATTATATACATAACTTATTAGTAACTAAACTAAGAGAACATTAGTTAAAACTTATTTATTAAGAGAACTTCATGTTAAATACCCATCAAAAGTGATTCTAAGTATATTGGTATACTAAAAGGTGGATTTAAGAAAAATATTTTCTTTCCACCTATGGTGGTAAAGGGTATAATGATGTCTTTTCTATATATACTACCAAAGTACTACTTTGACATAAGAAGATAAATGAAACCACTTCTTATTTCAAAGTAGGAATGGGTAAGGGGCACTTATACCTCCTCTATACATTCAATAAATTCATGTCTTTTAGAAGGACTTTAGAAGTAATCCAATTTTAATTTTTGTTATGATGCAAACGTGAGCAAGGTAACAGATCTTCTAAAAGAACTACATAATAAGTTCTACATACCTGTTCATTATAAAGTCAACTACGACAAATTTTAATAGATTCAGGCATTCTTGGGTAAGCCCTCATCAACATTAAGTCAAGAATGAGATCCCTACGTATTTAAAACACATGACCATTTTACTTAAAATAACATTAGAGATGTATCTTCTGGAAGGGCTGCGGATATGATTGAGCCTTTTAGAAAGAGCTTAACAACTTAAAAAAGCCTTCTTCAAGTCATATAAGTATTGTAAAGCATAGAAATGGGTAAAAAATAAATTCAAATCTCAGAAAATTTTGATTTTTTTCAATTATAAGATATTACTGAAGGAAAATGCAATAAAACAAATTTTCTTATGGGAATAATGCAGAAAAAAATAGAGAAAATATTTAAGTATCTCAAGTCTTGTAAATGGTTTTTTAAGGTCCCGTGAATAAGGTATTCTTACACGGAAATGCAATGATTTCCAGTGCAAACAAATATTATGTTGTAGTATACAATTCTATCATAAAGTCAGATTCAGTAAATAAGTTTAGTAGATACTAGATATTTTTAGGAAACAAATTTAAATATTGAAAAAGCCCTGCGCGTGCAAAGCTTTTGTGATCACTAAAAACGTTCAAGAAAGCCAGCCATTTAAATTTCCCACTGGGTACACTTTAACAATAGCTGTGCCGAAAACGGAATAAAGTTTATGCAATGCAACATAACTAAGGATAAATGGATTCGAAAGCTTGACATTCCTGAACTTTCTAAAGCATAATGAAGATGCATATTGATGATGGAGAACAAATAGAAACTGTAATTATCATCGTTATATGATAAAAATGAGAGGCATTCGCTGTTGAAAAAGAAGAATCGACTTTAATTGACAGTACAAGACTAATGGAAGCAACAATGTTGCAATGTGTTGTCATAGAGTAATCCAGCAGTTTTATAATGGATCCAGCAACACTTTTCCTTAACAAGTAAAGAAACAGACAGCGAAAATATTGAAAGAGAAGATGAACAATGAAAAGGCTACCAGTATAAAAACAAATATCTCTGTAGTACATTCGGTAATACCTTAGCCTTTTAATCGCACTATAGATGGCTGTAATATCAGCCTGTAGAATACTGCAGAGTTCTAAGAGTTTAAAATAAATTTTCGTTCCTACTATTGTAACGAAAAAGTCCATTTTCCATTTAGATCATAGGGATCGATTTGAGTTTCGGAGATATTCACAGTGAAAGAGTGGTCGAATAATAATTTCGGAATACAGTAGTCGATGATGTTGGGAATGGTTATAAGCAGCGTTACCGTTATGCGACTAAAGTCGCAATTTGCGACTTTTTAGGTGGCCTGCGACGCAACCTGCGACTTTTCTTCCATGGCCCTTTTTTGCTACTTTTTCGATTTTGTGCGACTTTTGACACCTTTTTAGAAAATTATTTAAAATTTTTATTTTTAGCCCATATTCAATCGGGCATGTTCTGCAAATCACTTCCACATGATTTTGAAATCACATAAATTTTCTAAGTCGAATTATTCATTGTTCATAAATTATTTTGACACTTTTATAACTCAGTGCACTTAAGATGAAGAAGGTCTAGAAGGTTATTGATAAATGCTCTGAAAATTTCAACAATTATAGAAATTACAGCCTTTTTGAATTTCATGTGATTTCAAAATCATGTGGAAGTGATTTGCAGAACATGCCCGAATATCTCAACTAAAATTCCCAAAAATTATTGTAACTTAAGTATAAATGCCATCACTTTGGTCTCAGTTTGCTATCGAAAACCATTAAAAGCAATATTTAATATTTTGCACGATTTTCAAAATCTTCATACAATAAATAAATGGCAAAAACTCAGTTTGTTTGGAATTTTTATACATATTTGTCGTATGTTATATCAACATGGAGCACATAAATTAGATATATATCAAACGATGCACAACTGAAAGATCTACCAATCTTTATTTTTTAGGAATTCATTGAGGGGGCCGAAAAATATGCGAAAAAAGTGGCGAAAACGTGATTCAATTTTGGCAGCCATTAAGTAGTATTTGAATGACAAAATTAAAATTTAGGGGGCAATGAATTCATCCCCCAAGTATGGTGTCTATTTCATAAAATAACGACTGGGTCCAAATGAAACGAAAAAAGAAGACGAAATATGAAAAAAACGTAAATGCTTCATTCGATTTTTTTTACGTTTTTGAAATTTGCATGCCAATTACGCTAAGAAGTGCAAAATTGCGCTACTAAGATTTTGCGTTCAATATACCTGTAGACTTAGGAGTTCAAATCTGTAATTAGATTTTCCGAACACCTTCGAGTTGAAAGTCGGTTTTATAGGAATTAAAACTGTTTGATTTTTGCCTATATATAATATCTTTTCAAGTATGAATTGTTTTATAGTCTTTTGTTCATTGTTTAAAAAAAAATGTTATTAAAAAGTGTGCGACTTTTTTTTATTGAAAGTGACTTTTTGTGCGACTTTTTTTGTAAAAAGCGACTTTTTCTGCGACTTTTTTAAATTTGTCAGCGGTAACGCTGGTTATAAGTTTATCCAGAATAGTGGAGTGGCCAATAGGTGAAGGGGACCATTCCTTAGTACTTCTTTACTTGATGGCTGAGTTAAGGGCTACGTTTTAAGCCATAAGCTCAGCCGGAAGAAAGTTAAGCATGTCGATGAAGGAGACCACTAACCAGTAATGCTTAACCTGATGGCTGAGTTAAGGGCTTTGTTTTTATACCCACCATCAAAAAGAATGGGGGGTATATTGAGATTGTCATTCCGTTTGTAATTTCCTTAATATTGGTTCAAAAATCAAAAACGATATATATTCTGAATCCTTATGAAATTCTAAGACGATTGAGCTATGTCCGTCTGTCTGTCCGTCTGTCTGTCTGTCTGTCTGTTGAAATCACGATAACGTCTAAACGAAGAGCTAGCTAACTGAAACTTAGCAAAAACATTCTTTATCTATGAGAAAATTTTGGTATTGAAATTGGGCAAAATCGGTTAGCATTTAGCCATAGCTCCCGTATAACCTCGTCTAGGCTAATCGCTTATTTGCTAATAAATGACAAATTATGACAGTTATGATGACAAAATTTAGTATCTAGAAGTTTTAGATAAGCACTAGGCAGCATATAAAATTTCATCGAAATCGGTTCACATTTAGCCATAGCTCCCATACAAAAAACTTACGAAAACAGGCTAAATTTCACCCAAAAACACTTAAATGCCAATAAATCTAAAAGTATAACAGATATAACCACTAAATTTGGCACAAGGAAGTCTTTTGTCAATGCCAGCCAGTGTGCAAAATTTCGTCACAATCGGTCACCATTTGACCATAGCTCCCATATAAAAAACTTATGGAAACACAAAAATACATAAAGAAAAGGTTGTTTATGTCCGTCTGTCCGTCAGATAAAAGCACGATAGCGCCTTAACGAAAAGAGCTAGAGGGACAAAATTTTACAAAAGTATTTTGGATATCTTGAAAAAGATGTGTGTTGAAAATGGTTCAAATTTAGTTAGAGCTCCCATATAACCCCGCCCCGGGAAACACATTAATGCTGATAAATTGAATACAATTGTAATAGCTATGACGATTAAATTTAAAATAGGGAAGTTTTATGCAATTTTTGATCAGTTTATCAAATTTTATAGGAATCAGTCCATATTTGACTTTGGCTTTCATGTGAAAAACACTCACGGAAACCAAAAATTTTAGCAAAGGCCAGTTAAAAGCTATTAAATTAGAAACTATGATAGCTATGGTCACTAAATTTTGCAAGAATAAGCTCTCTATATATACCAGCCAGTGTGTAAAATTTTGTTATAATCGGTCAACATTTGGCTATAATTCTTATATATAAGTATATAACATCCCCTTTTTATATCTACAATCAAAAAGATTTGGAGGTACATTCATTATATTAAGATTGCACCTATGAAATTATATAGGCATCAATCAATGTTCAGCCCAGACTTTATATATGATGAATGCATTAGGAACTCATAACGAAATATATGGACCTGTCGTATTACTATTAATGTGTTTAGCCTAACTACATATTAATCACAACGAAAAGTATTTAACAACTTATTAATGTAAAACTATACCTGGTTATGAGACCGAATTTTGATCAAAGTAAATACTGGGGAAACCACTAAAATATTTTTGAATGTTGAACTATAAAGCTACGGAAACCTAATTTAGTCCAAAGGTTTTACCAACAATACCAAATAGCTTAGCGATTTTTCCAGTTTTGGTGCAGATTTTGAATTAGCTGCACCCTTGTGGATATATGAGATATGTTTCTAAATTTAACACAACTTGATGGTGGGTATATAAGATTCGACACAGCCGAATATAACACTCTTACTTGTTAGCCATTATCTTAGGCGGAAGAAAGTTGAGCCTATAGATGAAGGAGACCATTCTCCAGTAGTACTAACCCTAATGGCTGAGTTAAGAGCTACGTTTTGAGCTATTAGCTTAGCCGAAAGAAAGCATAGTAAACACTGCCTTTGAAGGCGTAGTCCTAATGGCACCAGCAACCATTAGGTCAGAGGATCTGAAGATTTTAACAAAAGAGTCTCGCTGATTAGCCTTACATAGAGCTGGCCACTAAACAAAAGCACTATATGTAGGTAAAGGCTTTGTAACCATTTTAAAGAGCCAGGCAGTGTTTGCAGTAGGGTTTGCAAAAAACCGTGAAAATGAAAAACCGCGGTTAAGCTTTTAAAACACCCAAAACCGGCCGGTTTCGGTTCGGTTTTCGGTTTTTAAATAAAACTATTTCAGTTTAAATTTGTTGGAAAATTTAGATAACTTATAAAAACATATTATAATTTAATACTAAAATTCAGGAAAATAATTCAGGTTTTTCAAATATGAGGGATTTCTTAAATAAGTCCTGTTTCTTTTGGAGAAACTGCAGAGCCCCTTTAGCGTGAATAATATTTGCATCCGAGCGACAAATTACTTCAATAGTATTTTTTACAAATAGCGACAATTTTAAAGAATTTACTATTTCTAAGTCGATAGAATGAAGCAAATCTAAGGTCGACAGCATTTCTAAACTCTCATGAATATTTTGTTTTAGAAGCAGAAATCTAAGAGTAAACTTAATTCACGATTATAATGCCTTTTAACGCTTGTTTGTAAAATATTATAACGAACTGACGAATTTTTAAAATACCGAAAAGTTTTTCTTACAGCCTCTAGGTTCAAATGTATATGGGCAATCGGTTTTAAACGATTCAAAAGTTTATTGTCGCCATCTTCAAAATTGTCTTCGCTTTCGTCGGTTTAAAATTCATCCACACTTGGATTTATATGAAATTTTTTATAAAAAACATCAGTGACTGCAAAATGAATTCCGTGTGTCAACCATAACTGAAACAGTGTTTGATTTTTAGATCTAAATTGGATATTGACTACTGGTCCATCTAAAAATTATAAAATATAAAGAGCTTAAACCGCGGTTTTTTCTACGGTTTTCGGTTTCGGTTTTGAAGCATAAAAAACCGAGGTTTCGGTTTCGGTTAAAACCGAACAGCAAACCCTAGTTTGCAGGTTAAAGGTCCATGTGTTGCCTAAAGGTCTTCTAAACTACCAGAATGCAATGGCAGCTTTAGACACCCTAGGTTAGGTGTTTAAGCCTCAAGACAGCTTGGAGTCCAGAATGACACCCAAATATTTAGCGTGGTCAATGAGCAAAAGTTCGATCCCGTCTAACTTCGGGAGTGTGAACTGAGGAATCTTAAATTTTCTAGAAAACAACACAAGTTCCGTTTGGAAGGGATTAACTCCCAAACTATTTTAAAACCATTCAGTTATATGCCCGAACTGCAACTGTGACATCATATGCAGGTGACAAAAAATAGTCGGGCTCAGTCGGGCTTACTTGTTTTAAAAATGTTTGCGCTTGCTGTTATTGGTATCTGAACCCCTAATCATCGAAGCAAAGGAAAATATGGTAACCATTGGATGATCATTTCTTTAGTATTAGAGACGATCACTTAATTTAAAACTACCGGGAATAAATAGTGGTTACGACAGCTACAACAACAGTAACAAATTGACAACAGTAAATATTAAAAAACTTGTTACTCTACGGAACCACTTTTTACAGTTTCCTATTTTTTTCTTTTTTTGCAGAAGTTTGTTGACAATAGACCATTATTGGAAAATGCCTCTAACGCAAGAGGCAGGGAGAACCACAAAAGCATTGTAATGATGTTGTACATCATCATAATGATCAATAAATATTGTTGTTTTAAAACTGGTCCTGGTCCATAATACAAAAAAAAACAGCAAAAAACTTTTTTTTTTTTTTCAACTCTCAGATGCATGTGACATTTGAATAGTCTTAGTAAATAATAGCGAAACATGTAGCAGCAACTGGTTGAAAACTTATAAACATGCATACTCCTTTAAAAACCATACAATGCCTATATATATAAGTATATTTCTTTGCCTGTTTCTTTCCAATAACTGGAATTTTCAAATAGACCAAATCCATTTGTGTTCAGGCAACAACAAAAGAACCACATGTTATAGCCAAAACGTAATACCATGCGCTTGAAACCAACTTAAATCACCACAAAAGAAGTAGCAAAATATAGGAAGAGAGATAGAGGGGTAATGGATAAAAGCGACCAAATAGCAAACAAGTTGTATCCTCGATAACCTAAAAACAAACATGTTTAGAGTTCACACACACTTTGATGTACTCGTAAGTAAATTTTTATACACAAACACATTTTCACATTTACTTGCCTCACTTGGAGGAGCATTTACACTTCGTGTAAGTTAAAATAGCAAAAACAAAATCAACAGCACAAACTCATCAGCTCCACTCATCTTTCGTTTAAAAACTCGTACAATATGCATTAATTTTAGCCAACATCATCTCATCGTCATGGTTTTCTTATCAGCATCAATGCACAATGGGTTGGAAGTAGCGTTGCCAGTCAGGATGGATTCGACTTAATTGTCCAGCTTTTTAAGTGCTTGTCCAGTGTCAAGCTAAAATTAAATTTGTTCAGCTAAAAGATGAAGAATTTAAATTTTTTGAATATTTTTAAAGAAAAGCTATTTTTATGAAAAAAAAAACGCAATAGACCCCTTTGCAAAAGTATATTTTTTCTTTTTTTCTTAAGTGATATATGCGTTGATTAATTGATTGCTTGATCAAGTTCATTTTGTAATAAAATAACCCTCTATCAAATTTCCCCTTTGAACATTGTACTTTACTTAAATGGCCTAAATTAAAAACTTGTTAAGGTCAAAGGCCGAGCATATTTTATTCTCTAATTCGTAGATCAAGTTTTGAAAAATTTCCTTCTACTTGGCCTTTCCATCGAATTTTCGGACGTCCTCTTTTACGAGTTCATTGGGGTCGTTTTCAAATACATTTGTTGCTGGAGTATTTTTATACATTCGCACAATATGTCCCAGCCAACGCAGCCGGTGCTGTTTGATTGCGATATCAACGTATCTCATACAGCTCATTATTCATTCAATGTCGATATTCATTGTTGATGCAAACTGGTCCAAAGATTTTTCGTAGAATCTTCCTTTCAAAAACTGCAATAATGGCTTCCTCTGCCTGTGCAAGTGCCTATATAATAAGACGGGTAATAGATATAAACGTATCTGCCTGCTTATGCCAAAATATCATCTGTTGGCAAGTATGATTCTACTTATTTAGTAAACAAATTCTTTTTTTAACCTCGAAGCTAAGTTCTCAACGAAACCAGCAGTTTTGTTTTGATTCATTGGCCCATTTTATTAGATTCATTCTCGATACTTGAAAAGGCTGCAGTCAAATCGCGCAATGTGCGTCCCATGTCATCGACAAACGCGAGTAGCATGTATTTTCTCTCGATATCGCTGCGGTTAATTACGGTATTCTCAATTCAGTTTATCAAAAATTAAAAGACTCATCGAAGCAAATTATTAAAGCAAGTTTTTTATTATTAATCTCCAGCTAATTTTTGGGTTGTCAAGCTTTTTTTCCCTTGTGTCCAGCTTTTTCAGGATTTGTGTCTGGCAACCCTAGTTGGAAGTAATAACGGGCAGGCAAATTTAAGGTTAGGAAGTGGAATGGAGTAAAGATAGTACCTGGTTGATAGAGCCTTGCTCGGAACTTTTTAACACAGTACGACAAAATCAAATTTTTTCGAGTACACATGAGTAATATTAACAGAAATGAAAATAGGCTTAAAATAAAGAAATGCGTGTCTTGGCGTTTTGCTGTAGAACGTCAGAATTTTAAAACTTTCAAACTTTCAAATTTCAAAACTGGCTCAAGCATTTAATCGGTTCACACATTCTATTTTTATAGAACTTTTTATAATAGTATTACGTTACAAGTGAACTTCCACGGTCCTTCGAATCTTTAAAATCGATTTTCTTAAAATTCTGACGTGCTACAGCAAACGCCGAGACACGTATTTCTTTATTTTAAGCCCATTTTCATATTCTGTTAACATTTCTCATATGTACCAATCACTGTCGTACTGTGTACTAAGCATTTCGAGGCAAATTTTAATCTTATTATATATTCTATTTTATAAACCAACAAAAATAAATTTAGAGGAAAGACATTACACAAATATCCAATTAATTTTGAATCATTTTATTAATTTTAGTTTACAATTCAATTTATTTTGACTAATTTTGGAAATTGGTCATACCAACTTAGAAACCTCCGTCGACTATCAAATGCACAGTTTACGATTAGTTCATTTTGAGTAATATTCAGTGGCGCCACCTATCGGAAATTTGCCATGTACAAAAAAAAACCTACGACGGCTCATGCGCAACAACTTTGCTAAAGGTCATAACATGATCAAATGCACAGTTTCTTATTTGCTTCACTTTGAGAAATTTTTAGTGGTGCCACCTGTCGGAAATTGGTCATACTAACTAAGAAACCTTCGCCAGCTCATGAGCAACAACTTTGCTAAATAGCATAACAAGATCAAATATACAGTTTAAAGGACTTATAAAGGGTTTTTCAATAAGAGCGCTACAAAAGATTTTTTCTTGTGTGAACAATATTTTGTATATTAATTTGATTTCACAAGGGGTTACCTTTAGGCTGCTATGGTCAGTTATTTAATTTTTAGCGTAAATAAAACTTCAAAATTTTGATTTACATTCTCCTTTGATATCAATGATATTCTTTATTCCTGTAAAAGCACGATGTCATTATGTATGTATGTATGTGAAGTCCAGAAGCTGAACCCAATATTGGCATAAATTGGCCGATACTGCTGCAATTTTACGTTCGATATTCGTACGAAGTTCATCAATCGTCGCTGGCTTGTTGGCATAGACTTGACGTAGCCCCACAGGTAACGGCGTTAAAACGCACGACCGAGGCGACCAATCGACTGGATCATTTCATGAGATACCACGTTCTCCAAACTTGGTTTTCAATAAATTGATTGTGAACAACATGTCCTCCAAGTCCATATCATCCAATTGGGGCCAAAAATATTATGTTATCATTGAACGGTAGCGATTCCTATTCACAATAAAGTGCCGATCTTGATCTTCTCTTCGAAGATGTATGACCCAATGAAGAAGCCATACAGCCAGAAATGAGCCTGATCGATAAAGATGATTTTTCGATGAAAATCCGAATTACATATTTTTAAGTTGCTCAGTCCAATTCACGAACATACGACGCTTCGGATGATCAAGCGGCTTCAGGTCTTGCGTCAATTTGGTCACGTAAGGATGTAAGCTAAGGTCTTTACGCAAAATTCGCCGCAACAACGTCACAAAGATGCCCAACGCTTGAGAACGAAGTGTGAGAGACACATTTGGGCTTTCTTCAATTGAAGGCTCAGCGGCAGCAATATTCTAAACACTATGGGCACATCTTTGCCCGCTGGCAAGGGAACATTTTGTGATGCGCCTGTGGATTCAAATTCTTCCACTAGACGCTCAATTGTTGATCTGCTACGATTATTACGAACATAAATTGGATATAGCGCTTTTAACGTTGAAGCCCCTGACTCCGAATTGTGGTAGTAAATTTAAAAAAAATTTGACTCGTGATTGGCTCGTATATCTTTCTATCATGAAATGGCAAACCTTACTGAATGTCAAAAGAGCAGCATGAAATATGGCTTCGTCTGCTGTCCCTGTACTGTTGTAGCGTCCCTATTGAAAACTCCGATATATAGATAAACCCATAGTACAATAAAAACTAGGTAAAATCACTACACACTTCGTTCTCAATTTCAAATCCCTGAAAAGTCAAGCAAAAGAAATTGAAAAAAAAAAAATATTTTTTTCATTGTATTTTTTTTGTTTGTCAAAAATAAATATATTAAAATATTTTTTAAAAGTTCATTAAGAGAAGCATTTGTAACGCATTTTATCATAAAAAACTTGTGAAGTTTATAAAAGGTCCAGAAAGTAAGATTAAACTATGAAGTGATGTGTGCGGTGCAAATTTCAAATTCAAGTTATTCAATATTTTCTTTTACATCGACTTTCATTCTGCTTTCTTGACATTACAGGGTCTAAGAAATTGACAACTCTCCCTAGTGATTTTACCTAGTGTAGTTCTGCCATGGATAAACCTATCACTTTAAAAGTTATAACGTTGCCAATTTTTATCCCTGATTGAATTCGGTACATTTTTTACACAGTTGACATATTGTTCCTATTTAATATTATTTCACATTTATTGATTGAAGTTCTAGTCTATATTCTTCAGTTCAAAAGATAAGAGTGGCTTAAAAATGGTAACAAAAAAAAAACTATTTTTACCCATTTTACCCTCTATTAGGCATAGGTTCACAAAAGTACCACTTATTTTTTAGGAGATAATGCATTTTTTAATTTAATCATACTCTGTCAGTGCAATCTCTTTTTACTTATCAGACCTAGAATTTTTGTCTGTAGACCTTTCCTTCCAACATTCTCAACCACAACCAGACCCATTGTGCATGTTATGGTGTCGTGATTGTTGTCATGATTCTTAATGTAGTAAATTCATGCATGAAACAACATCTAACAACATCCACTAAAGCAAAGTGTCACAGTAACTTGATAGTAATACAAAACACAAACACTTAAACAAGTTAACACATACTCATACATGTATGCATGTATGTGGACATAATAATGTCAAATGTATTGTTGTCATTATTTCTGCTATTACCTCTTGATTGTGTGCGTGTTAGACTAAGTTGGACGGACTAGCACATAAACAAAACATGATACCGTTGCATACGCTCTCGAAAATGTTACCAAGAAAAAATCCTGTTTATTTTTATAAAATTTATATATAATTTTGTCAAGCTTTTAAATTTATGCATTTTGTAAGTGTAGTTATATTTTACTATTTACTACAAGCCAGAACATGGGAGTATGTTAGAGAGAAACGTGTTGGCTGCAGGCTTTGTGTAGACCCAGCAGTTCAATAGGTTTGACAGTAAAGCTTTAGAAAGAAGGCTGGAAAAGTTTAGATGGAAATGTTATTGGATGAAAAGAAAGACAAAACATTGATAAAGCTTAAAATAAGCCCTTGATTGTCCTTTTTCATAGACTCTACAACAGTTATAAAGATGTTGGACATCATACATTGAGGCCCTATGTTGCACCAGAAATAAAAGAACTAAATATATACATCATACATTGATTTGCAGTATGGTCGTTTTCAAAAGTCCCATAAAAAAGAGTGTATACCACATTTACTCTAATTCGAAAACAACTAATGGAGACGATTATCTAATGATAAGGCACGTGCTCATGAAGTGTATGTTTGCTTGTGCGTTTATGTGTTTTTCATTGTTCTTTATCCACTTCAATTTCACATTTGACAGACAAAAATGTATGGAGTGTAATATTTTGGGGGCTTTACCTTCTCACTGCAACTGCTGGGTAGTTATGGAATTTATATGTTACGTGTATTTGCATTAAAATTTATGTCATTCTAGTTACTGTGATTTCCCAATTTTTCCAGTTTTGTGTTAAGTTTGTTAAAGGTCACCCATATATAATATATTAATGTCACAAAATAAATTTTAGTTTTTTTTTTTAACATTTCTCCTCAGCTGATGCATGCGTGTTTATGGATTTGGAATCGTAAATTTTTTATTAGCTTACAAGGAGATACATAAGTAATTTAAATCCATTAGTTGTAGGCAGTTTCAAGAACTAGTAGAAACAGACGTAATAGTTTGAAACGTGAGGTTTTTGGGAAAATTTTGAGTAAGAGGTCGAACTAAAAATGATGATTATCAAATACAACAAAATTTTCTGAATTTGTACTAAAGATAAAATGAAAAAAATAAAAGTGTATTATTTGAAAAGTGGGCGTGGTACTTTAATTAGAAATTAAATAGGATTATTTGTATAGCTCAAAACCAAGTTTACACAGAGCATTTATGCCGTAAATGCATGAATATATAATAAATAATTTTAAAAGTTTGCGTGATACTTTCTTCACAAAATGCATTATTGCCAAAACTTATAAAAATGGACTTAGTTCTGAAAAATATCGTAAGACATATGAAAATAATTTTGATGGTTAGAGTTACTAAATCTAATCTGACTCATATATAGACCATTGTTTTTATAATGCTCAAAACGGTGGGCGTGGCAAGTAGATGTGAAAGTTGACACATCTAGACAACTATCTATAGAATTGCGTGATATTCAAAGCATGTTTCTATTCGGCTGACATAATAATTAAATTAAAAATTAAACTAAAAGAAAAAATGACCACGCCCACTTTTTAGAAAATTGGTAATATTTGTTTGATAATGCTTCACTGACGATTGTTTGTTTAATGGTTGTTTAAATGTTAGATGATTGTTTGATAGTAGTTTGATAATTGTTTGACGATTGACTTGTGATTGCTTGACAAATTGATTGTTTGACGATTGTTAGATGAGTGTTTGATAGTAGTTTGATAATTGTTTGATGATTGACTTGTGATTGCTTGATAAATGTGTGATGATTGTTTAAAGATTTTGTTTAAAGAGTTATGAAGATATTTTGTCGACAGTTTGATGATTGTTTGACAATTGTTTGTTGATTGTTTGATGAAAGTTGAAGGTTGTACAATGTTTGTTAATTGTTTGATGACTATTGACGATTATTTGATAATTGTTTGACAATTTTTGTTTTTTTTTTTTGGCTCGTTGACTATTTTTTGATGATAGTTAGCGATTGTTGGATGGTTGTTGACCACTGTTTTTTGATTGTCTAATGACATGTTAACTGGTGCGGTCGACGATTTTTTGACGACTGTTTGATTATTGTTTGACGATTGATTAACTATTGCCTGACGATTGTTTGATGGTAGTTGACAATTATTGGATGGTTGTTGACAATTGATTTTTATTCTCGAATTTTAATTTAAAAGTATTTATTGCTATAAATGTTAAGTATTTTTTCTTTTAAACTGCAACCCCCAGATTTGTTCGAAAAAATTTGAGCTCAGTCAGATGGGGGTGGGGCTAAAATATTTTCTTAAGTTTAAAAAATACTTAATATTTGTAAAACTAAATACTTTTTAAAAAAACTAATTTTGACCTTTGACACCGGAAAAGTGTCAAACTTTCATAATATTAAAGAAGCAAAAATATTCATTACTTTTATTAAAATTAAACTTAGGTATAATTTAATAAACATAAATTCAAATTATGACCAAAAAATTACATTTTCGCGAAATACTAAAATTTCAAATCGTAGGTACGGCGAAACGGTTCAAGACATTGACAATATTTTTTCTATGTTTTATTCTCTTATTTGTTAATTTTATGAATCTGAAACGATAATTTATAATTTTTAATATTTATTAAACAACATTTTAAAAAAAATCAAAAACTGTTTTTTGAAGCTGATATGAGAAAATAATAAAATTTTCTAATATGAAAAAAGTAAGAAAATTTGATAAAATTATGAAGAAATTCTGCTATTTAGTAGCTACAGGCCATAGAATTGTAAATCATATCTTACTTGGGAATTTTTTAATTCTTAAGTACTAAATAATTTTTTTTTATCAAAGTAAAAAAATCAGGTATTTTGCAATTTTGGTCGGACCATGGGCACGCTTTCCCCCCCATCCGGTTGAGCTCAAATTATCAAGAGATTTTTTTTAGTATTTCGAACAAATCTGGGGGTTTACCGCATACAAATTCCATTTTTTGAAAGATAACTGGCACTCTAATGTATATTTCTTACAGGAGCAGGATAGTAGCGGGGGAAACGTTATATTTAATATTAAAAAATTATATGAATATTTAAGTAGTTATCCTTTGAATTATTAAAGAACAAGTAAGAAAGGTCAAGCCCGACCATATTTATTTGCTAAATTTTGCCATCATACAAATTTTTTCTAAAAACTTATATATTTAAGCTGTTTCCGTTATTTAGAAGAGCTAGGGTCAAATGTGGACCGATTTGGCCAATAGATTACATATGTAAAATTATGTCTGTAAATTATTATTATGTGAAAAAAATATATGTATGTATGTAAAAAATAAACTCAAAATTAACATTATCTTCAGATTTATGAGCGTTTTACTGATTTTTGTGTAATTTGGTGCGTTTTGGTAGTAGAGTTTGTATGGGAGCTAAGGTCAAATATGGACCGATTTCAACGATATTGGGTGCAGTGATTTTAATTTACATAAAGATGTTTTCATGAAAAATATTGATATTTGTGGCCAAAATATCATTTCCGGAAATTAGAACCTATGGGAGGTACCATAAATAATTGACCGATTTTGACGAATTTCAATTTCGATTGTCTAAATATCAAAAAAAAAAAAAAAATGATCTATGCCAAATTTCATTAAATTATCTTTAGAATTGCGACCTGTGCTTTGATTACTTGGTTTATATGGGGGTCCAGCCAGCCGTCCAGTCAGACGAACGTACGGACTGACATCGCTAAATCGACTCAGAAAGTGATTCTAAGTCTATTGGTATGCTAAAAGGTGGGTCTAGAACAAATATTTTTATGCGTTTCATATATCAGCACAAACTTATTATACCCTCTCCACCTATGGTTTTGAAGGGTATATTTATTAGTACCACCCCCAACGCCGTATCCCCACATTTAGTTTGTACATATGTATAACTAGTTTCATAATTCTTAGCGCCCACTGTACAATGCTTACATGCAATTTTTCTTTAATTACATATTTCTCGTGTAAAAGTCAATGTGTATTTTTCAATAACTCTTTATTGTTGATCTTAATTTATTTAATTTGTGTCTTTTCTTATCTCTTACAAATCAATTCAATTTAAAGTTTACTTTTTCAACATTTATGGCCAATGTACAGGATTATGGTCAAATTATAATAAACCGGTAAGAGAACTGGTAAAAAGCCAAAAAAAAAAAACGATACAATCAAATAAGTTAATTTATACTCGTATAAAGGTTAAAATATTGTATTAAACTTCATATGTAATTGAGTTAATCTTCTGTGATATAAACGAAACTAACAGATGTTTTTGGAGTAACGAACAAAGACAGGTTCAAAACTTTTTGAAAGTTAAAAGAAAAAAAAGCTTTAAAATAAATGAACGGATATTTGTTTTGGTTAAATCAGAATTTTTTATATTAGCAAATTTCGTAATAGATTCGAGTATTTTTTAGTTTAATTTAGGCAATTTTTTTTTGCATTTACTAACACAATTTTGTAAATTTTAATTAGCTTTGAACTAACACAACAACAAACAATTTGTGGTAAAGAGCTTTAATTTGTAAATAAAACATTTTAGCAAACAAAATGTGGAAATCATCATTAGCTTTATTATTTATATAGAAACAAATTTTGCAAACAATTTACGAGGTTGGAGGTAAAATTTAATTTTACTGATCTTACGATAATTTGAATATATATTGTCATAATTTGACTATATTCCGCGAAGTTGGACCTATGTAAGATATCCGAAACCTCAATAGCGATTATACCACTACCAAAATAAATGGATGTAACAAATGTTTTCAAATCATTATCAACGAATATCGTTAGCTTGACTCGAGAATTTTCTGTCCATCGGTTTACTTTATCGGATCAGCCGATCACAGGCGACTAGTGCCGCAGACAAAATGACCAGACACGAGGATATAATCTTCCATCATGACAACAGGGGATATAAAATCTTAACTTACCCTCCTTATAACCCAGACCCTGATGACTACTATTGACTGCCAAAGTTCAGAATTTTCTCTATAACTACGATTCCAAATTTTGAACCGATTTTCAAAAACATGAGTCAGAATCTGCAAAAGAAATTTTCGCCTAAAGTTTAAGACAACTTTTCAGTTTGACTTCCTTTATTCGGTGATTATTTTCTTCTACTATACGAGTATATGCAAATTTAAGCGTATGCATAGATTTTTGCTTTAAAGCAATTACTAAAAATATGCCTCGACGGTTCATAATGTTAGCGGTAATTAAAACACATCAACAAAATTTACAAATGGTCATTATGGTTTTTCGGAAAATTTACAAATAAAAAATTTTATGCAAATGAATACTTTTAATTTTATAACGAATGTGTGAAAGGTTCCGCGGGTTGTTCAGACTAATAATATTTTTATAATTTCTGTGGCTGTTAGACAGAATCGATTAAGTCGTACTACAACAAAATCCGATTTTAAAGAACTACTTAGCCAAGACAAACACCATTTGAAATTTCCTATTTTTATATGAAATTTTTCAAAAATTTCCTATCTTCATAGGAAATTTTTCAAAAATTTCCTATTTTTATAGAAAATTTTTCAAAAATTTCCTATTTTTATTTATATTTTTCAAAAATTTCCTATTTTTATAGGAAATTTTTCAAAAATTTCCTATTTTTATAGGAAATTTTTCAAAAATTTCCTATTTTTATAGGAAATTTTTCAAAAATTTCCTATTTTTATAGGAAATTTTTCAAAAATTTCCTATTTTTATAGGAAATTTTTCAAAAATTTCCTATTTTTATAGGAAATTTTTCAAAAATTTCCTATTTTTATAGGAAATTTTTCAAAAATTTCCTATTTTTATAGGAAATTTTTCAAAAATGTCCTATTTTTATAGGAAATTTTTCAAAAATTTCCTACTTTTATAGGAAATTTTTCAAAAATTTCCTATTTTTATAGGAAATTTTTCAAAAATTTCCTATTTTTATAGGAAATTTTTAAAAAATTTCCTATTTTTATAGGAAATTTTTAAAAAATTTCCTATTTTTATAGGAAATTTTTCAAAAATTTCCTATTTTTATAGGAAATTTTTCAAAAATTTCCTATTTTTATAGGAAATTTTTCAAAAATTTCCTATTTTTATAGGAAATTTTTCAAAAATTTCCTATTTTTATAGGAAATTTTTCAAAAATTTCCTATTTTTATAGGAAATTTTTCAAAATTTTCCTATTTTTATAGGAAATTTTTCAAAAATTTCCTATTTTTATAGGAAATTTTTCAAAAATTTCCTATTTTTATAGGAAATTTTTCAAAAATTTCCTATTTTTATAGGAAATTTTTCAAAAATTTCCTATTTTTATAGGAAATTTTTCAAAAATTTCCTATTTTTATAGGAAATTTTTCAAAAATTTCCTATTTTTATAGGAAATTTTTCAAAAATTTCCTATTTTTATAGGAAATTTTTCAAAAATTTCCTATTTTTATAGGAAATTTTTCAAAAATTTCCTATTTTTATAGGAAATTTTTCAAAAATTTCCTATTTTTATAGGAAATTTTTCAAAAATTTCCTATTTTTATAGGAAATTTTTCAAAAATTTCCTATTTTTATAGGAAATTTTTCAAAAATTTACTATTTTTATAGGAAATTTTTCAAAAATTTCCTATTTTTATAGGAAATTTTTCAAAAATTTCCTACTTTTATAGGAAATTTTTCAAAAATTTCCTACTTTTATAGGAAATTTTTCAAAAATTTCCTATTTTTATAGGAAATTTTTCAAAAATTTCCTATTTTTATAGGAAATTTTTCAAAAATTTCCTATTTTTATAGGAAATTTTTCAAAAATTTCCTATTTTTATAGGAAATTTTTCAAAAATTTCCTATTTTTATAGGAAATTTTTCAAAAATTTCCTATTTTTATAGGAAATTTTTCAAAAATTTCCTATTTTTATAGGAAATTTTTCAAAAATTTCCTATTTTTATGGGAAATTTTTCAAAAATTTCCTATTTTTATAGGAAATTTTTCAAAAATTTCCTATTTTTATAGGAAATTTTTCAAAAATTTCCTATTTTTATAGGAAATTTTTCAAAAATTTCCTATTTTTATAGGAAATTTTTCAAAAATTTCCTATTTTTATAGGAAATTTTTCAAAAATTTCCTATTTTTATAGGAAATTTTTCAAAAATTTCCTATTTTTATAGGAAATTTTTCAAAAATTTCCTATTTTTATGGGAAATTTTTCAAAAATTTCCTATTTTTATAGGAAATTTTTCAAAAATTTCCTATTTTTATAGGAAATTTTTCAAAAATTTCCTATTTTTATAGGAAATTTTTCAAAAATTTCCTATTTTTATAGGAAATTTTTCAAAAATTTCCTATTTTTATAGGAAATTTTTCAAAAATTTCCTATTTTTATAGGAAATTTTTCAAAAATTTCCTATTTTTATAGGAAATTTTTCAAAAATTTCCTATTTTTATAGGAAATTTTTCAAAAATTTCCTATTTTTATAGGAAATTTTTCAAAAATTTCCTATTTTTATAGGAAATTTTTCAAAAATTTCCTATTTTTATAGGAAATTTTTCAAAAATTTCCTATTTTTATAGGAAATTTTTCAAAAATTTCCTATTTTTATAGGAAATTTTTCAAAAATTTCCTATTTTTATAGGAAATTTTTCAAAAATTTCCTATTTTTATAGGAAATTTTTCAAAAATTTCCTATTTTTATAGGAAATTTTTCAAAAATTTCCTATTTTTATAGGAAATTTTTCAAAAATTTCCTATTTTTATAGGAAATTTTTCAAAAATTTCCTATTTTTATAGGAAATTTTTCAAAAATTTCCTATTTTTATAGGAAATTTTTCAAAAATTTTTTATATCTCACCAAATTCTGAACCGGTTAAAATAGAATCTAAAGAAATGGACCCTTGTAAAAAGTTTTTCTAAAAAGTTTTTATTTTGTGACATAAAAATGATTTTGATTCAAATTGTAATCATTATTTTCGACTTAGCCACTTATAGCTTGTGGCCACAGATTCTGCATATTTAAACCCATTTTTCAGTGCTTTTTTTTGCCGTATATTTCAGACATTTTTGCATTTTATAATTAAAGCTCTGACTGCCTTTTCCGTTTATTGTTTAATTAAATTGAGGCAGTAGTAAAAACATCCCATAATGTCGATGAAGCTCCTGCTACTGAAAATGTTGGTTTTAATGGTGTTTGCATATGATGTTTATTAAGTTTCATTATTATTCTTCTTTTTTTATATACATACATATATTTTATTTATTTAATGGCACATTAACACACTAAATATTTTACTTTAATTTATTTACATATTTATTCTCATATTTCTGGCTTTAATTTTCGCACTTAAAGTGATTTTTTGAGAAATATTGGTTAAATGAAGATTTTTTTTTAAATATCCCAAACCATTTCAAAAGAGGAGGGGTATTATTATCTGGTTATTCTGATATATGTTATATCTAGATGTATTGGTCATAAGGAATACAATAATGGTTATACATTTTATAAATATCTAGTGACAATTTTCTATAATTTTATCAATATGTGTTTTGAGAAGAATTGAGCAAATTTCGGTCCACATTTGCCTTAATAGTGTAGGGTAATATATGGTCTATATATACCAATTACAATACCTGCTTAGTTATTTCTATTATTTTATTTAATGGCAATTTTTCGGTAAAAATTAAGAAAAAAAAAGAAAGCCAACTTCCATTTGTATGATTTATTAATGAAAGGTTATTATGCAAAACATAATAAAATTAAGCCTAAGGCATTACATTTTTTTACTCTAAACTTTGTGGTCTTGTTAATTAGCATAAAAATTTGTGTAATTAAAATAAACATATTATTTTTTATAGTTTAAACAAAGTCTTAAATAGATAACATATAATGATTGAAATGATCGCAAACGATAGCAAAAATATTGATTGTAAGCGACAAAAAATTTAAATTTAATAATATGGGCCAAAGTTTTGGTCCATAACATTTTTGTTCTTTGTTAGTTTGCTACTTTCTACAATCTAATTCATTATACCCTTCACCACCATAGGTGGAAAGGGTATTATTAGTTTGTGCTGATGTATGTAACGCATGGAAATATTTGTCTTAGACCCATCTTTTAGTATACCAATAAACTTAGAATCACTTTCTAAGTCGATTTAGCGATGTCCGTCCGTCTCGTTGGATGGCTGGCTGGACCCCCATGTAAACCTTGTAATCAAACTACAGGTCGCAATTCTAAAGATAATTTAATCAAATTTGGCACATATCATTTTTTTGATAATGGGACCATGACTATTGAAATTCGTCTAAATCGGTCCATTATTTATGGTACCTCTCATAGGTCCCACTTCCCAGAATTGATATATCGGCCACAAATATCGATATTTTTTCAGGAAATTTAAATCAAATACTGCTTATGTAAACTTAAAACACTGTACCAAATTTCGTTAAAATCGGTCCACACTTGACCATAGCTCCCATACAAACTTTTCTTTAAAAACGCACTAAATGAGACAAAAATCACTAAAACGCTCGTAAATCTGAAGATAATGGGAATTTTAAGTTTATTTTTTGCATACATAATTTTTGTAAAAACTGTAATCATTTTGCTATATTTCGAGATAATTGGTCTACATTTGACCCTAGCTCTTATATAAGTCCAAATGTCGGAAGCAGCTTAAATATATAAGTTTTGAGAAAATGTTTGTATGATGGCAAAATTTAGCAAATATTTGTCTTTATACAGGAAAAATAACACCTTTGACTTTAGTGGTGAAGGGTATCGTTTGGTCGGGCTTGACCGACTATAGCACTTTCTTACTTGTTTTTTAAGTAATGGTGCAAAGTTTAGTTTTTATTAAATAAGTTAGTTTTGATTAAATAACTCTTAAACTACTGGGCCGATTGTGGCGCAAAATGCAGAAATCGGCAAACGGGTAGTTGGAGTTTTAGACCAATTTTTGAAAACATGTCTTTTTTAAGCACAATGTCCTCTAAAGCGGGTAAATGTTAGGCACTTCTTGTATTTAAAACTAATTGTTCCGTATAACTTTCGCATAAATACACATATCAAAAAGATGTTCGAAAACTACTTAAGAAAGAAACAAAAATATGTTTACTGTACTACGACATCTCTAATAGTTTAAGAGATATTTAACTAAATGTCATTTACTGTTATTTGACTTACATAAAGCTTGTATTTCTTTTGATCTATAGATTTTTCATATGACGACAAAATAAAACACATATATTAACTAGCATATCTCTAGGCATAAAAACCATTTCATCTCAATGGTAAATGGGTGTCATATCGTTGCGCTTGACCAATTCTTTTTGATATTATTCCAAAGCTATGATAGCCTTAAGAAGTACGACTGTTGAAATCGTCAAACCTTCTCCGAATAGTGTTACATTGCAAATAGGGGTATAAATCAAATTTTCAAATTTATTGTTTTTACGAAGCTAATAAGATTGATATTATAATTAACGTTGCTCAGATTTTTCAATATAATTTTAATGTGATGACTGTTTTCTAATATATTTTCATTTTATTACATGGCTTAAGGCTAATTCAATTTTACAGCCAAAATTCGACTTTTTCCTTTACTGCCAGACTTTTATTTATTTCAATTTAATTCCAGCTTCTTACCAAAATGAATGGATTTTTATGTTTATTGGCAGATTGTTAAATGTGTTATGAAACATTAAGCAATGGTTATACATATAATAAAAATTTAATTAACAATTAATTCTTAATATAATTAAATAGAAAATAATCAAATTATGATAAGAATTTGCTGATGAAGTAAATTAGATTTACAACAATAGTGAACTTCGGAGAAAGGAAAAAATATATTTGAATTATATGGAAATGAAAAACTCAACTGTAAATAATAGATAGGAAGAATTTAGTATTTATACCCTTCACCACCATAGGTGGAAAGGGTATTATAAGTTTGTGCTGATCTATGTAACGCATGGAAATATTTGTCTTGGACCAATAGGCTTAGAATCACTTTCTGAGTCGATTTAGCGATGTCCGTCCGTCCGTCTGTCTTGCTGGCTGGACCCCCATGTAAACCTTGTAATCAAACTACAGGTCGCAATTCTAAAGATAATTTCATGAAATTTGACTCAGATCATTTCTTGGATAATGGGACCATGGCTATTGAAATTCGTCAAAATCGGTCCATTATTTATGGTACCTCCCATAGGTCCCGCTTCCCGGAATTGATATATTGGCCACAAATATCAATATTTTTTCATGAAATTTAAACTAAATACTGCTTATGTAAAGTAAAATCACTGTACCAAATTTCGTTAAAATCGGTCCACATTTGACCATAGCTCCCATACAAACTTTTCTTTAAAAACGCACTAAATTAGACAAAAATCACTAAAACGCTCATAAATCTGAAGATAGTGGGAATTTTAAGTTTATTTTTTGCATACATAATTGTAACAACTGTAATCAATTTGCCAAATTTCGAGATATTCGGTCCACATTTGACCCTAGCTCTCATATAAGTCCAAATGTCGGAAGCAACTTAAATATATAAGTTTTGAGAAAATGTTTGTATGATGGCAAAATTTTGCAAATATTTGTCATTATACAGGAAAAATAACACCTTTGACCTTAGTGGTGAAGGGTATCATATGATCGGGCTTGACCGACTATAGAACTTTCTTACTTGTTTTAATAATTTTTAAGAACAATTAAAATTATCATCGGAAAACTATCAGGGGTGTCATAGAAACCAAGTCAGTTTTTAAATTTCTCGGTTTTGAAAACCAATACTGTTTATATTTGGTGTCATGAAACCAAGTCGGTTTTGTTATTATTGGTTTTAAATCAAACAAAATGTTCGAATCAATTTTTGTTATTTATTTTTTTTGAAACAACAAAAATCAACTAAAAAAATAAAATAAAAATTATTAAAGAAAATTATTTGAAGAAAAACTTTCAGTTTTTTGTGATGTTTGTGGTATAGGTATAAAGAAAACGCTGCTATTTGGACAAATTAAGCTTTTATACCCCAACATCATGAATTGATCGAATTGCGGACTGGAAAAAATGTAATCTACCTACACCAAGAAACAAACCACAACCAATCAAAGGACGATTGTCACTTACATGCGATATTCATTAAATTGCAAACAAATATGTTGATATGCATTTGCTTCGCCAGTACCTCCACACAAAGAATATTCTAGCCTTACAATTTTCCCCATTTTTGATATTTTTTATGTTTGTCGATACGGTTCATTGATTCCAAAGACAAAAGACAAAAAGTACCAAAACTTGTTTTTATCTTATTATAGGATAAAAAATGCTATGTAAACTTTTTACGCATCTCTTTTTATTTGAAAGTTAAAGCAAAAAAGTACCAAACATATTTTTTCTCTTTTTCTACCCTTTTTTCGAAAAATATTTACCGCTTGTACTGTTATATTTTATTACTTTTGTAACTGATCCAAACTCGATTTCAATTTTGGTTCTATTGTTTTTAGTTTGGGAATTATAGCGTTATTGAATTTTCGCTTTTTTATCCCCCACAGGGCCAAATTTTCAAAAATCTGTTCTTAGTGGATCTTTAAATCGAAAAAGACACCAGTTGGCCAGTAACGCCTTTGTTTTAAATTGATAGACCAATTTTGAAATGAAATCTGTTAACTGTAAGTTGCTTGGTTTATTTCCAATACTAAACCAATAATATTATTTTCTGTGACACATAAAACCAATAGAAAATGTAGCTCGAACATTAATATTGGAATTCATGACACCAATTTAATTTTTTTGTCGTTTTCAAAACCAATACCAATACCAATAAAATTGGTTTCTATGACACCCCTGTATATATATAATTCCCCGACAACATTCCAAGTGGAACAAGGGGACTTCTCTCAGACAATGAGCTGCATCCGATTCTATTTTTAGACTCATTGAAAGGGACCTACGTTTTAATTTCGGCTCGAAACGGCATTTGCTACAGTGGCTAGCTGAATTATGAGGTGAACCGCAGCTTTTTTGAAAATTTATTTTTTTCAAGTGGGTTTGGCCGGGGATCGAACTTTGGATCTCTGGTATGCTAAGCGGATGACTAAACTGCTGTACCACGGCGGTTCACAATCGGAAAACTACACTCTTATTTTTAAAATTTTCAAAATTTTGAACTTATTCCAGAAAAATATCAAAGATATAAAAAAGTTCGAATAAGCAGAATGATGACAAATAACACAGGGTAATGACGAAATGTTTTTAAACTGTTCCAAAATTCACCTAAATGTTAATATATTAATAGATACCTACAATTACTGAGTAATAATTCTTTAAAGTATTAAAGTTACCAATTTAAAAAACTTAAATCTGCCAAAAACTTCAATGCCAAAAAGTACATAAAATTTAGCCCCTCATATCTGAGTAATTAAATTTGAAAAAATCGTATACAATTCTATGTTGTCGAATATGTTCGGCAAGAAAAAAAACCTGTCATAATATTATTAACGAGTTCATTAAAATTACTTGCGGCTTAATGAAATACAAAATTTAGCCTAAATACCAATCAATAAAATTACGTATGTACATGAAAAGCAGCACTAACGCATTAATAACCCAGCAAACAAAATAATAAGAGTTCTTATAGGTAAGGAATATGTCAGCTTTAATTAACTAATACATACAATTTCGATTTTTAGATAAGGGCAAATCCTGCGTGACGGACGATACATTTGTAAGGATTTTGTTAAACTTAAATGTATCCCATTGCCGTTCTACACTAGATATCTTTGCGCAGATTTCCGATAATATTAGCCCATCGTTTGTGCTATCGAATGGCATTTGTACTTTGGAGGAAAATCAGAGGATTACAAAAAAGTTTTCATAAAATATTTTGAAGTTTCCAGTTTCACCAAAAATCCATAAATGAACTGTTGCGGACGCTACGAGACGGACTATACAGTTTTTACTTGAATGTTTTTTATTAGGAAAAAATTCATATTTCATATGTTTTTAAGGATTTGTAATTTAGTGAAAATAATGGTTTTATTTGTTCCAGAATTTCATTTCCTTCCTTTTCATGTTCTCGATTAAAAATGCGATTTTTGGGCACAATTTAATATTTCACAAAACGGCAACATAAATATATTTATTTCAAGTTTAGCACTTTTTACATCTTATTTTTGGTCCCAAGAATGCTTCCGCTAGCAAAGTCCCAAAAATCAAAAAAAAAAAAAAAAAAATTCAAAAGCATCAAATTGGCCCCACTGTATGTTTTTTTTAATACCTAATACCTTAAATTGTGGATATAGACAGTGTTATTGCTTTATGAATAAGACAGACATATATTCGTTAATTTTGTATTTAATAAATATTATTTTGAAAAAAAATATATATACTGTGACGGACGCTACACACTTTCCTATACATATTATTCTGTAAAATTATTATATTAACATCTTTATATTTTTAGCCTAATGTAAATCATACCATAAGTTCTCTTTTGGGGAAAAAAGAAAAATTGCACTAGTCAAATTAAAAAAAAAAAAAACCTTTATTTCTGTGACGGACGCTACACACTGTGAGCCCTTTTTTACTTGACGTTATTTATATCACTCCAATTACTTTTGATGGGGTCTTTTACATCTAATTGTATACAGTTAAGCGAACCTTGAGCCCATGCTGAAACTTGATACCAAAATAGATGTTTTTGTGATTTTTATGAACTTTGAAAAAAGCTCTTATTTTAAAAACGTATAAAAATTTGAGATGGTTGAAAATAAAGGCCTGTTATTCAGGAAGAGAATAATCAAAAATTATATCCATTATATATTCTAAAGTATCAATATATGGTAAATTTTTTCACAAGCACAAATAAGTGATTTTGACAGTTTTAAAATTGTGTTCTTGGTTTAGTGTTTTTCGGATTTGCCCATATATAAGAACTATAGTTACTGTAGATCGATTGTCACAAAATTGTATACACTGCCCGGTTTTTATATAAAGCTTATTCTTGCAAAGTTTAGTGGCCATAGCTGTAATAGTTTCTAATTGAATAGCTTTTAACTGGCCTTTGCTACACTTTTTTGGTTTCCGGGAGTGTTTTTTATATGAAAGCTATAGTCAAATATGGACCGATTCCTATAAAATTTGATATACTGACCAATAGTTGCATAAAACTTCTCTGTTCTAAATTTAGTCATCATAGCTATTACAATTGTATTCAATTTATCGGCATAAATGTATTTCCCGGGGCGGGGTTATATGAGAGCTCTAATTAAATCTTAACCGATTTCGCCCATTTTTGATATAAAAAACTTTTTCAATATATCGAAAATAATTTTGTAAAATCTTGTTTCTCTAGCTCATCTCTAGCTTTAATTTGACGGCCAGAAACCCCTATCTTTTTAGTATTTTTGGGTTTTCTTAAGGTTTTTATACGGAAGCTATGGTCAACTGGTGACCGATTGTAAAATGTAAAATGTTGCACACTGGCTGGCATTGATATTAAAACTTTCTTGTAGTAAATTTAGTAGCCATAGATGTAATAGTTTATTAGTTATTGGCATTTAAGTATATTTTAGGTGGAATTTAGGCTGCTCGCGTTAGTGTTTTGTATGGGAGCTATGGTTAAATGTGAACCGATTTCAATGAAATTTTATGTGCTGCCTAGTGCTTATGTAAAACTTCTCTATACTAAATTTAATCATCATACCTATTATAATTTTTCATTTATTAGCAAATAAGCAATTACCCTAGCCGAGGTTATACGGGAGCTATGGTCAAATGTGAATCGATTTTGGCCGATTTCAATACCAAAATTTTCCAATAAATGAAGAATATTTTTGACAAGTGAATTAGATCCTTTTGTTTAGGCTCCATCGTGCCTTCGACAGACAGATAAACAGACAGATAGATAGACAGACAGACAGACAGACAGACAGACAGACAGACAGACAGACAGACAGACAGACAGACAGACAGACAGACAGACAAACAAACAAACAGACAGACAGACAAACAGACAGACAGACAGACAGACAGACAGACAGACAGACAGACAGACAGACAGACAGACAGACAGACAGACAGACAGACAGACAGACAAACAAACAAACAGACAGACAAACAGACAGACAGACAGACAGAAAGAAAGAAAGAAAGAAAGAAAGAAAGAAAGAAAGAAAGAAAGAAAGAAAGAAAGAAAGACATACAGACAAACAGAAATCGCTCGGTTGTCTTAGAATTTGATAAGTTTTTAAGCCAATTTTAAGGAAGTTGCAAACGGAATGACAATCATAATATACCTCTCATTATTTTTAATGGTGAAAAAAAAACGTATTAAACTTATGTTTAAATATGATTTCTGTCATGTGGCCCCCACGAATGGCGCTTAGAAGGCTCAATCTGGAACAAAAATTTGACGCCCTATGCTCCACTGGGATTCAAGAACAACAGAAGAAGAAGAATTTGCAACAACTTTACGCATCATTTGCAATCATATTTTGCCGATAACTTTTCGAATGTTTATTTCCAGGTCTTCAATTGTATGTGCTTCATCGTCGTAGACTAGGACTTAACATAACCTCAAAGAAAATAATCCAATGGGATTTGTCACACGATCTTGATGGTAAATTAATTAGGTCATTACGTGAAATGCGGCTCCATCTTGTTGGAACTAAATACCACCAAGATTAATGCCACGTTCCTATACCGTTTACCATTGACAGTAAAATTTTAAACATTATCGTTTTTGTAGACATATGGGCCAATGGCTCTGCCAGCCCATAAAGCGCATTCACAGTGATTTTCTGTGAATGTTGTTGTGTTTTCACAAATGCGACAATTCTGCTTATTTAAGTACCCATTTAACCAGGGGCCAAATTGCCGCATTCGACTTCTATCGAAAACTCAGACTTTTTACCAAATATTGTATAACATACCTTAGGGATTTTAAAAATATGTTATTTTACAAAAAGTTTAATAAAATTTGATATTTAAACATATGTCAAACTATTTACTTTAAATTAAATTATTTTACTAGCAGGGAACTTTTGAAAATAAGTTACAATGTAATGAACTTTATATGTTATATATTATTTAGATTATCCTAAAAGTATGCTACACAAATGTTTCTTAAATATCTTACATTTCGATCGATATCGATTGCTCCAATTTGGCCCCAGAAATGAAATAAATTAAAAGTGCTTAAATCTTTTCTCCGATTCCAGTTTGAAATGTTTGTTGGTTCATTTGACTCTTAGCCCATACACTCACACTCCTTTAAATGCAATTTTTTTTTTGGTATATCATTGGATACAAAAAATGATTGAATGAACAAGAGCAAAAAATTAAATTGAATGAATTTACAGATAAAACTTTTTACTTCATTGTTATTTTTATAGGCTTTAACTTTTTTTTTTTCGTATAAAATTTTTTTGTTTGCTTAAAGCCAAGTTGGTCTTTACTTCTTCTGACAAACGCAAAATGTTTTTTTTTTTGCGTGAATATGTATAAGTTTTAAAATTGTTGCACAATGTGCCTGAAACAAGTTAATATTGTATATAAGTAAAGTCATGATGTTGCGCGTTACTGAACTGCAAAATGGCATAAGTGACATTTTTTTAGTTTTAAAAAGAATTTGTTAAACTTTAAAAGATCCCAAATATTTAGTCATAATTTTTAGGATTATGAAAATGTTTTAGACTTTGCTTATGTAATTGACTATCACATAAGGCAATTTGCATTCCACCCGACAATATATTCAACTTAAGGTATTTATTTCATTAAATGCAACAAGAAAAAAAAACAAAATATTTTGCAACATCATTTTAACATTACAATGGGCAACATGCGTAAGTTGTTGCAACTTAATTATAAGTATCAAAGAAATCGCTGAAAAAGCCTCATTTGCAATGCTTAACGCAATATAAGAGTGTGTGATTGGGGAAACAAAAAATGTAATCGAATTTTTATTCTTCAAATGAAAAATGTTTATTTCGCTTAAAAGAGCATTAAAGAAACCTACAAAAATTCGGTTAATTTTAATTGTAAAACTCTTTTCCATTATTTTTATCTGTAAATGTTGCCAACTGTTGAAACAAATACATATGCACATAAATTGGTTAAATGCAAATATAGAGCATCAGGAAAACATATGGGAAATTTAGTTATGGAAACTTATAATTCTCAGAAAACTTTTATAAATAGGACAAATTCATTCTTTTGAGAGATATCTACATGACTTTAAATGTAGTAGCTTTTTTAGATAGAAAATTTAATAATTTAACTTCAAAAGTGACATTTAAACCTCAATTTTAGTGAGTTAAACTTTGTCTATGACTTATACTTTATGATATAATGCGTTATAATATAATTCTTCAGAAATACTGGTAGCCCAAGAAACTCGATGGGCTAATCTATGCATCTCGGGTGCTCTTCATATAACCCCATTGGACGCACTAAATGTAAATCTAGATTTGCTACTGCACTATCAGGAAACTTTTAAGAAATAAGTTACAATAAAGTAAATCTTATATGTTATATATTATTGAGATTATCCTAAAAGTATGCCACACAAAACGCAAAGAGAACAGAACAAAAAAAATAGTCGGCAGAGTTGCCGCTTTTTTATACTTTAAACCAAAATAGGTATTTTTTCAATGTGTACTTTTAAGGTTTTAGAAAGAAAAAGTTTTCTACTCCAACTTTTTTAAATATTCTTATTAAAAATGTTTCAATAGAAAATTTTTTTTAACAAAATTTTTCTATAGAAAATTTTTTTATCAAAATTTTTCTAAAGAAAATTTTTTTTCCAAAATTTTTCTATAGAAAATTTTTTACCAAAATTTTTCTATAGAAAATTTATTACTCCAAAAGAAGAGTATTGGCATTTGATCCCTAATCTGTTACATTTATTTATTAACCCTCATACGGTCTTTGGGTGAAATTTCACCCATTTTTAATTTTGAAGTTATATATCTTTTACAAATTTTAATTAACACAAACTAAACCATTTTCTAATTTTTTAAATTAGTATTTTGCATAAAAAAAAAAATATTTTCTAGAAATAATTAATTGTTTAGGAAATATTTGAAAAGTTACATTAAAGTTCCTCGGGTGAAATATCACCCATTAAGAAATACGTACAATTATTACCAAATATTACCTCTATATGGTAACCTTTGTAACATTAATAAAATATTTCTGGCAGCACAGTTCAACTGAATTGTCATGTTTAGCAAAAAAATGTATTTCCCCGTTATAAAATAACGAATTTTGAAAATAAATTGTGTTTTCGTAGATTTGATTTTATAAGCTGCTTTACTATCTGCATTTTGTAAGAAAATACCAAAAATGTCAATGAATAGAAAGGTAAATAATATACTATTTAGATATAAGATTGTTATTGATATAAAAATTGAATATTTTAGCGTCTGTATGATGATGAAATTGAACAAATAATAGAGAGTTGGGAAGAAAGCGGTTCTGCTTCAGATTCCGAAGAAAGTATGCTCGATGAGTTTATAGAACAAATTCCTCATTCTTCCACTGATGAGAGCGATGAGGAAGAATCAGGGGAACCTTTTCAAATAAGTCATAGCATTTTATCTAAGAATGAACAAATTACGTGGTCCACTGAGATGTCAAGTGCCATTGGACGACCTTGTGCAGAAAATATTACTAGGGATCGAGTTGGTATAACTTATTATGCTTCTAGTCGCATCACTAGTATAGGGGAGGCATTTTTGGTATGTTTCCCGGAAACTTTACGGAAAATTATAGTAAAGTATACAAACGTAGAGGGGCTTCGTGTTTATGGAAATGATTGGCAAGATATTGATGATGTTTTATTACAATCATATTTGGGACTACTTTTACTAACTGGAGTGTATAAATCACATGGTGAGTCACTAGAAAGCTTGTGGAATGAACAAACAGGAAGACCTATATTCCGATCAACGATGTCATTGAAACAATTTAAAAAACTATGTCGAGTTATTCGATTTGATGACAAAAATAGCAGAACTGAACGTAGAGCTCGCGATAAATTAGCTCCAATTAGAGAGCTATGGGATAAATGGGTTGAAAATAATCAGCGCATTTATACTCCACATGAACACGTAACTGTTGATGAGCAGCTATTGGGATTCAGAGGAAGATGTTCATTTAAACAGTATATGCCTTCAAAACCTGCCAAATATGGCATAAAACTTTGGGTTCTGTGTGATAGTGTCACAAACTTTGCGTGGAATTTGCAAGTGTATACCGGTAAGTCAGCTCCTGATGCAGCACGCGAAAAAAATCAAGGTCAACGAGTAGTTCTAGACCTTATCAAAGATTTAAAAGGGCGAAATATAACATGTGACAATTTCTTTACGTCATATGATCTTGCACTTCAGTTGCTAAAAAGAAAAAATACTATTGTGGGTACAGTTCGGTCCAACAAAACGTTTTTGCCAAAATCAACGAAACAAGAACTTCGTAAGCGTGCGGTTTTCTCTAGCATGTTTTTCTTTCATGACAAAATTTCCCTAGTGCAATACGTTCCAAAGAAGTATAAAATTGTCAATGCACTTAGTACTCTTCATCATGACAAATCTCTACTGAATGAAAGAAATAAATTGCCAGAGATTATATCATTTTATAAAAAAACTAAAGCCGGGGTAGACACCTTAGATCAGCTCGTGAGTACTTATACGGTGAAAAGAAAAACTAATCGATGGCCCCAAACATTATTTTATAATATGATTGACATATCAGCTGTTAATGCGTACATTTTGTGGCAAGAAATGAACATCGATTGGAATAAAGGAAAACTACACAAAAGAAGATTATTTCTTCATGAACTGGGCATGGAATTGGTTAAAAAAGAAATTCAACGGCGACCTTCTTTGCCGAGGTCGGATTCGGCAATATCGCTCATGAACACCATACGCCAGACAAGCGATGAGCCATCCACATCATCGAACGGGAAAAAAAGAAAACTGACTTCAGGTTCCAGATGTGAACTTTGCCCAAAGAATGATAGAAAGGCTTATTCATTATGTGCAAATTGTGAAAAATTTATTTGCGGACAATATAAAATTGCGTATTTTGTATATAGCAATTGCAAGGAGAAAAACTAGTTATTTTTATTACTTAATAGAGCAAGCCGACTGAATTTAATGGATTATTTACGTTTTTTTATTACATTACTTATTATTTTATTGAATATTATAAATAAACAAATCAAAGAAAAAACATCAAACAAACAAAAAACCTATATTCTCGTTACAACATCATTATATATTACACAGGGTGACTTTTCACCCGAAGGGCTTTACTGTAACTTATTTTGAGGAATGTATGAGAGTTAATGTAACAGACCAATTTATTGATAAAAAGCCAAAAAATGTTTGCGGAAAAACCAAAGTCCTCGACGCGTTTCGATGGTTGGTTAAGCCATCTCTTCAGGAGGATTATCCCCAATTTAAACAGATCGAAAACCTCGCATTATTACTATATTTACAAACACAACTTTTCAGAATTATGTTCATAAACCATAAGTAAAAGCGTAGATCATCGACTGAACAAAAACAAAAATTTTTCAGTTTTCATCTACCTTCACTTCCTACATTCTTGCTGCAGCCGTCGGCTACTATATGCAGAATGCTGTGAAGAAGGGGAGGGGGGGGGGGGGTAAGATGTTTTAAAGTCTTCACAGCATTCTGCATATAGTAGCCGACGGCTGCAGCAAGAATGTGGGAAGTGAAGGTAGATGAAAACTGAAAAATTTTTGTTTTTGTTCAGTCGATGATCTACGCTTTTACTTATGGTTTATGAACATAATTCTGAAAAGTTGTGTTTGTGAATATAGTAATAATGCGAGGTTTTCGATCTGTCTAAATTGGGAATAATCCTCCTGAAGAGATGGCTTAACCAACCATCGAAACGCGTCGAGGACTTTGCTTTATCCGCAAACATTTTTTGGCTTTTTATCAATAAATTGGTCTGTTTGTTACATTAATAAATAAATGTAACAGATTAGGGATCAAATGCAAATACTCTTCTTTTTGAATAATATTTACATCCCGACTATTTTGTAATTTTTTGAGAAAATTTATTACCAAAATTTTTGTATAGAAAATTTTTTACCAAAATTTTTCTATAAAAAATTTTTTACCAAAATTTTTCTATAGAAAATTTTTTACCAAAATTTTTCTATAGAAAATTTTTTACCAAAATTTTTCTATAGAAAATTTTTTACCAAAATTTTTCTATAGAAAATTTTTTACCAAAATTTTTCTATAGAAAATTTTTTACCAAAATTTTTCTATAGAAAATTTTTTACCAAAATTTTTCTATAGAAAATTTTTTACCAAAATTTTTCTATAGAAAATTTTTTACCAAAATTTTTCTATAGAAAATTTTTTACCAAAATTTTTCTATAGAAAATTTTTTACCAAAATTTTTCTATAGAAAATTTTTTACCAAAATTTTTCTATAGAAAATTTTTTACCAAAATTTTTCTATAGAAAATTTTTTACCAAAATTTTTCTATAGAAAATTTTTTACCAAAATTTTTTACCAAAATTTTTCTATAGAAAATTTTTTACCAAAATTTTTCTATAGAAAATTTTTTACCAAAATTTTTCTATAGAAAATTTTTTACCAAAATTTTTCTATAGAAAATTTTTTACCAAAATTTTTCTATAGAAAATTTTTTACCAAAATTTTTCTATAAAAAATTTATTACCAAAATTTTTCTATAGAAAATTTTTTACCAAAATTTTTCTATAGAAAATTTTTTACCAAAATTTTTCTATAGAAAATTTTTTACCAAAATTTTTTTATAGAAAATTTTCTTACAAACATTTTTCTTTGGAAATTTTTTTTATAAAAAATTTTTCTATAGAAAATTTTTTGATCAAAAATTTTTCTATACAAAATTTTTTTTATCAAAAATTTTAAAATAGAAATTGGTTGAATTTTGGATTCTCCGTAAACATTTTTTGGCTTTTTATCAATAAATTAATTAATAAATAAATGTAACAGATTTGGGATCAAATGCGAATATTTTTTCTTTTTGTATAATATTCACATCCCGACTATTTTGTGATTTTTTGAAAATTTTTTTATCAAACATTTTTCTATAGAAAATTTTTTTATCAATAATTTTTCTAAAGAAAATTTTTTTACAATAATTTTTTTATAGAAAATTTTCTTACAAAAATTTGCTTATTAAAATTTTTTTTATAGAAAATTTTTTACTGACAAATTTTTCAAAAGAAAGTTTTTTTTATCTAAAATTTTTCTATGGAATTTTTTTTTAACAAAATTTTTCATTAGAAGATTTAAACATTTTTTGATATAAAAATATTTTTATGGAAAATTTTTACAGACAAATATTTTTATCGAAAATTTATTTTTTGGAAGCTATTTCCAACATTTACAAAAATATTCCCAATGTTTACAAAAATAGTAGTGTCGTGGCAACAATGTTCGAGATTTTATTTCTTTGCTCTCTCAAACCGCGTATTTTGATTAGATTTTTATTTGTTTCTTGCCTATTTTTATTTTGTCTTTTCTTTAAAAAAGCGGCATTCAAATTCCAACCAAATGATTTTAGTATTCATTTTCAGGAGTTTTATTAATTACCGTGGTATTTACGAAGATTAAAAAAATTCGTCGGCTTCTGGTGGCATGGGCTGTCCTGGTGATAACCATGAAATATTTCCCGTTTATATCTTTTCCATTTATAGCTTCTCCTCTATATTTATTGCATGCTCCTTTGACCTAGCATTTCAAAAGCTGTATTGTCTAGTTGAAAGTCCGTTCGATATTTTAACTTCGGGTAGCAATCTTTTATATATTGTTCTTTCCAGTATCTTTACAAATGGGTCCAAAACACAGATGGTAATAATTTGGTAATAAGACCAGCTGCTGTTTCCCATGTCTTAGTCTATTTCTTAGTCTATGTCTTAGTCTTAGCCTTAGTCTTAGTCTTAGTCTTAGTCCTAGTCTTAGTCTTAGTCTTAGTCTTAGTCTTAGTCTTAGTCTTAGTCTTAGTCTTAGTCTTAGTCTTAGTCTTAGTCTTAGTCTTAGTCTTAGTCTTAGTCTTAGTCTTAGTCTTAGTCTTAGTCTTAGTCTTAGTCTTAGTCTTAGTCTTAGTCTTAGTCTTAGTCTTAGTCTTAGTCTTAGTCTTAGTCTTAGTCTTAGTCTTAGTCTTAGTCTTAGTCTTAGTCTTAGTCTTAGTCTTAGTCTTAGTCTTAGTCTTAGTCTTAGTCTTAGTCTTAGTCTTAGTCTTAGTCTTAGTCTTAGTCTTAGTCTTAGTCTTAGTCTTAGTCTTAGTCTTAGTCTTAGTCTTAGTCTTAGTCTTAGTCTTAGTCTTAGTCTTAGTCTTAGTCTTAGTCTTAGTCTTAGTCTTAGTCTTAGTCTTAGTCTTAGTCTTAGTCTTAGTCTTAGTCTTAGTCTTAGTCTTAGTCTTAGTCTTAGTCTTAGACTAAGTCTTAGTCTTAGTCTTAGTCTTAGTCTTAGTCTTAGTCTTAGTCTTAGTCTTAGTCTTAGCCTTAGTCTTAGTCTTAGTCTTAGTCTAAGTCTTAGTCTTAGTCTTAGACTAAGTCTTAGTCTTAGTCTTAGACTAAGTCTTAGTCTTAGTCTTAGTCTAAGTCTTAGTCTTAGACTAAGTCTTAGTCTTAGTCTTAGTCTTAGTCTTAGTCTTAGTCTTAGTCTTAGTCTTAGTCTTAGTCTTAGTCTTAGTCTTAGTCTTAGTCTTAGTCTTAGTCTTAGTCTTAGTCTTAGTCTTAGTCTTAGTCTTAGTCTTAGTCTTAGTCTTAGTCTTAGTCTTAGTCTTAGTCTTAGTCTTAGTCTTAGTCTTAGTCTTAGTCTTAGTCTTAGTCTTAGTCTTAGTCTTAGCCTTAGCCTTAGCCTTAGCCTTAGTCTTAGTCTTAGTCTTAGCCTTAGCCTTAGCCTTAGCCTTAGTCTTAGTCTTAGTCTTAGTCTTAGTCTTAGTCTTAGTCTTAGTCTTAGTCTTAGTCTTAGTCTTAGTCTTAGTCTTAGTCTTAGTCTTAGTCTTAGTCTTAGTCTTAGTCTTAGTCTTAGTCTTAGTCTTAGTCTTAGTCTTAGTCTTAGTCTTAGTCTTAGTCTTAGTCTTAGTCTTAGTCTTAGTCTTAGTCTTAGTCTTAGTCTTAGTCTTAGTCTTAGTCTTAGTCTTAGTCTTAGTCTTAGTCTTAGTCTTAGTCTTAGTCTTAGTCTTAGTCTTAGTCTTAGTCTTAGTCTTAGTCTTAGTCTTAGTCTTAGTCTTAGTCTTAGTCTTAGTCTTAGTCTTAGTCTTAGTCTTAGTCTTAGTCTTAGTCTTAGTCTTAGTCTTAGTCTTAGTCTTAGTCTTAGTCTTAGTCTTAGTCTTAGTCTTAGTCTTAGTCTTAGTCTTAGTCTTAGTCTTAGTCTTAGTCTTAGTCTTAGTCTTAGTCTTAGTCTTAGTCTTAGTCTTAGTCTTAGTCTTAGTCTTAGTCTTAGTCTTAGTCTTAGTCTTAGTCTTAGTCTTAGTCTTAGTCTTAGTCTTAGTCTTAGTCTTAGTCTTAGTCTTAGTCTTAGTCTTAGTCTTAGTCTTACAGCCTGTTTTTCGAAAATGAAAATATTGTTTCGTTCGTAAAAATAACGAAACGTAAATCAATTTGGTTTTTGTAAAATGAAATAAATTGTAGTGAGTGACAACTTAAAAGCTTTCGTGTCTTAAGCTTTTTTTGGGTTTTTCTTAAACAAATTCACTCGTATAAAGCGAATGAAAACGTTAAAATTTCTCGATAACCAAAGGTCTTTCGTGTATGAAATAAAAACTAAGGGCCTGATATATTTATTTGTACAAAGTTTTAAAACAAATGCATTTATCTTTAGATTTATAAACGTTTTTGTGCATTCATGATTATTTTAGCTACTTTTGAGAATTTGTCTTGTATGGGAGGTATGGTCAAATATGGCTCGATTCCTACAAAATTAGGTACACTGATTAAGGTTATTATAGGTAATATTTGTGCTGCATGTTATTGAAATAGAACTAAATTAGTGGCTGTAAAGGACCTAAAACTCTATTTGGGGAAGGCATTCCCGAAATAGTAAACCGATTTTGACCAAAAAGATCGTTCTTGGACCAAAATATAAGCCTGTGTCAAAACAACTCAGGAAGTGATTCTGGGTCGATTGGTATAATTAAATGTGGGTCTCAAAATATAAGCCTGTGTCAAAACAAATCAGGAAGTGATTCTGAGTCGATTGGTATACTTAAAGGTGGGTCTCAGAGCAATATTTCTATGCGTTACAAACATCAGCACAAACAAAGCCCAATATACCCTTTCCACCTAATTTAATCGGGAACTGAGGGAGGCCGTTTAAAAACTTTAAAATAACTTGAGTTGCAAATATATTAAATATACCATCTATCATCGGCAACTGCTCCAAAAGTTGCAGTGCATGGTTTGTCTAAACCTGTTATTATAAGTAAATTTTCCCCACGTGAACACAGTAAGAACGATGAAGTTATATTTGAGGTTTCCTCATTTTCTTCACATTTATTAGTGGCCGCGAATGCCTCCCATCTATTTAGGCATCAACACCACAACCTATATCAACCAAAAAAGAAAAGAAAACAAAATAGCCAGGTAATGAAAGAATTGGTACTATTGAGGAAACAAGTAGCCCCACAGGAGGCAATTTTAGGTGTGATGCAGTCTCAGGATGTATCTGTGAAATTTCCAAAGCTGCAAAAACTATAGCTGATTTTATTAAATATTTAAAATAGATTTTAATTTGGTAATTGTGAATTTTTAAAATTAAAATTTAATTTTATTTTTTTTATTTTTATAAACAAAGGCAATTCACTGACAGGGTTACCACCGACAAGCTACATGTTACATATAAAAAAGCTTGGATATTTCAAATTACATATATTGGCAATAATGTTTCCTTACGAAAGAAAAAAGCTCTTTTTATGTCAAATTATATTGACGAAAGCTTTTAAACGTTTTAGAAAAACCTAAATTTGAGCTTAATCGTAAGCAAACGAAAACAAATGTGACAAGACTTTTGTTTTCGAAAAACAGGCTGTTAGTCTAAGTCTTAGTCTTAGTCTTAGTCTTAGACTAAGTCTTAGTCTTGGTCTTGGTCTTGGTCTTAGTCTTAGTCTTAGTCTTAGTCTTAGTCTTAGTCTTAGTCTTAGTCTTAGTCTTAGTCTTAGTCTTAGTCTTAGTCTTAGTCTTAGTCTTAGTCTTAGTCTTAGTCTTAGTCTTAGTCTTAGTCTTAGTCTAAGTCTTAGTCTAAGTCTTAGTCTTGGTCGTAGTCTTAGTTTAGTCTTTGTCTATGTCTTAGATAATATCTTAGTTTATGTCTTAGTCTATGTCTTAGTCTATGTCTTAGTCTATGTCTTGGTCCATTTCATACTTTATATTTTAATTTTAGTGTAGCATATGTCTTAGTATCTTTGTCTGCAACTTATCGTCTGCTTTTTGATCTATGTCTTATTTGAAATTGCCTTTTGGGCTTACGCATTCATTGCGTCCCAGTTTCCTAACTGACTTTACAATTTCCACAATCTTAAATCATTTGCAAAAACAAAAGGAAAATCGTTAATTACATAAATCTGTAATTAAGTACAAGTTTGTCTTAAAGGCTTTTGTTGTAACTACTAATTCTATGACTGTCAACATACAAAAACGTATATTTTGCCACAACAGCGGTAATTAAGTCCATGTTTAACTAAAAAAGCTTTGCCCAATATCATTACTAATAGATTTTATATCTATGACGATATGATTTAGCTAAGAAATTTTGCCTTTTATCTGATTAAATTGCAATTTGTTGCAGTAAACACCTGTAAGTAATATCAGACAATTATGTTAAGAGTTTGTTGCAAAAAGAAAAAACGAATACGATAACATACATAAGTTTTTATCATAATAAAATGACAGCTTGAAGCAAAAAAGGTTACGCATGCGCAATCCAAATACTGGCAATTGTTAATAAGTTTGGCATAAAAAAGCTTTTAAGTTTTTAGTAGAGCAACAAAGCCAGACTCTGCTCTAAGAGGTAGTGAGCTAAATGTGCATTAAACCTTTTAAAATGTTACAATTTTATTTTATTTTTTTGTATTGGAGTTTACAAACATTTTTTGAGTTATTGCAACAATTGGCAAAAACAAATAAAATAATTAATATAATTCAACAGTGGTAAGGTGGGCTTAAAAACAGTACAATCTCGATTATCTCTGATGAGCGTAAGACATAGAAAAAGATATTTACTAAGAGATAGGCTAAGACCTAAACTAAAATACAAACTAAGAATGAGACCATATACTACCTCTATATACTACCTACTCGTATATAATAATAAAATACTTAAACTTTAAAAAAATTCAATCTAAAGACAATTAAACAACTTTACCTTCAAAAAACTCTATAATCTTTATTTTATTTCAATTTCCCAAACTCTACTCACTACAAACTTAAGCCACATTTTATAAATTATTTTCTCAAAACTTTAATATCTGTTGCAATTTATTGAATCTAAGCCGATTGCATTGGATTTGATTTGAAATTAATTTTTTCCATTTTTTGTTTGCAAAGTTTCCTCAAAATGCGGAGAAAGTTTTCACTGCTCAATAAAATTGTGAGTGAGTTTTCATCCGTATATAGAGTATGAACAAGAAAATAATAATAACAAAAACTGAAAACTAAAAAAAGAAAAATAATTATTTTTTTTAGCTGAAAAACATTTGTAGTTTTTAGATTTTGATTATACTCTTTCGTTTATATTTTGTTCCGAAAAGCGTTAGCAAATGGAAAAATTGCTTTGAACTAAATTATTTATTTTTTTTTTTTTGCTTTAAAACTCAAACGATTCAGTTTTTCGCTCAAATGTAATAGACTGGCACTACATTTCGAATCATACACATGAGTAAAATGCCTACAAATGGAGACCAAAGTTAATTTGGCAGGTGTTTAAAGGAGAGAAATGTCTAAAATCCTCATAAGATATAATCCAGGACATTGACATAAATAGAGGCTAGCATTTAGAAGGAAATACAAACTAACCCATAAGCAAAAGAATAGATATAGATATAGACTAAGATATAGTCTAAGACATATCTTTTTATTGAGGTATAGAACTTTAAGTTGGCATCACTTTTTTAACTGGCGGCCATTTTGTCAGCTGTCAAGTGATTAATATTTAGTTTGGTTTGCCATTTCATCATGAACAGGTTGACAAAAGAACAACGCTTGCAAATCGTGCAAATTTATTTCGAAAATAATGGTTCAGTTCGCGAAGTTTACCGCAAGCTCCGTCCATTTTATGGTCGACATAATCGTCCATCAGAGCAATTAATTCGGTTATCCATGGATCGTTTTCGCACTACGTTTACTCTATGTGATAAAACGCATCCGCAGCGACGTCGAACAGTGCGCACCGAAGAAACAATTGCCGCTGTAGAGCAAAGTGTTGAAGAGGACCCAAATGAATCGATTCGCCACCGTGCACAGCAATTGGAGCTTTGTCCATCAACTTTATGGAAGATTTTGCGCAAAGATCTTGGCTTGCGACCTTACAAGATCCAGCTTGTGCAAGAATTAAAGCCGCGAGACCATGCAATGCGTCGTGATTTTGGTGTATGGGCCGAAAATGAGATTGATCTCGATGCTGATTTTCATCGCAAAATTTTGTTCAGTGATGAGGCTCATTTTTGGTTGAATGGCTACGTCAACAAGCAAAATTGCCGCATTTGGAGTGAAGGGAATCCACATGAGACCCTTGAGACGCCATTACATCCACAAAAACTGACTGTTTGGTGTGCTCTATGGGCTGGTGGAGTCATTGGGCCATACTTCTTCCGAAATAATGCTGGAGAGTCAGTTACCATAAATGAAGACCGGTATAGAGCCATGATAACCGACTATTTTGTTCCCCAATTGGATGGCATGAATGTGGATGAGTTGTGGTTCCAACAAGACGGCGCTACATGCCACACAGCGCACGTCACAATTGATTTATTGAAGGAAACATTCGATGAGCGCATAATTTCGCGGAATGGACCTGTCAATTGGTCACCAAGATCGTGCGATTTGACACCACTGGATTATTTTCTTTGGGGATATGTGAAGTCGCTCGTCTACGCCAACAAACCAGAAACGTTAGGGGACTTGGAAGCCAACATTCGTGACGTTATTGCCAACATACGGCCCCATATGCTCGAAAAAGTAGTTGAAAATTGGACCTGTAGAATTGACTTTATTCGAGCCAGCCGCGGCGGCCACATGCCCAAAATCATATTTAAACATTAATGGCATAAAATTATCCTTCCAATAAAGCCAAATTGATGGACATTAAAACGATTTTCTTGTGTTTTATTTCAATTCGAAGTTCTATACTTCTAAAAAAAACACCCATTACTAAGACATAGACGAAGATATATACTATGATATATACTAAGGCATAGACAAAGCCATACATATATTAGGACATAGACTAAGAATTAGACTAAGGCATAAACTAACCCTGTAGTAAAACTGGGGTCATGTGTCTCCATGTCAACACTTTGTGTAACATCAATTCAAATGTCCCCAATTTTAGTTCAATACTGAAATAGTGAATATATAGAGACAACTATTCTAGTATATATCTGGTGACATTGTGAACGAATGTGTCAACATATATGTATATCAATAGGCCCCGATTTGATCCCAACGTCTCCATTTGGACCAAAAGAACTACAAAGTCAATACTCAGTAAATAGTGGTAATGTCTACTGGTAGATTTCGTAGGAACTCTAAATGTTAAATGTCAATAGTAGATAACATTGGATGGGGCAAAATAGGCAAGTAGTACTGGAGACATTGTCAATAGCAAAACAGTATTGTTTCTCTGACGGCATTTACTGCAGGGTAAGGCATAGACTAAGACATAGGCTAAGACACAGACTAAGACATAGACTAAGATATACCCTAAGTCAAATACTAATACTTATCGTCACATGAAATGCAAAAGGACGTAACTAACGTAAGAAAAATATTTTTTTTCGATATTTTTGATGCTCCTAATCGAAGTAGGTTTATAATCAATGAAAAAATCAATGCCAAATTTTTGTGTTACTTACGCACTTTTGCCACTCAGGTAACGTTATACTTATACTAATACTAGCTTTAAATAATTCCTTTAGATCTTGCGCCAAAAGTTGATAAAGTGAATGTTTTATATGTTTGAATGTTGTTAAAGTTTTTTTATGTATTTCCATTTTTTTGCGAATGTTTTTTTTTTTAACGAGTGCATTGGCTTCAATATACACTTGCCTTTCGATAGACATTCATTCACATACATACATACATACGAGTATGTATGTTTGTATATCATACGCCAAAGCAGAAAAATATTATTTTCTTTTATTTTTATTACCAAAAGTCAAAAGAAACAGCTCTATCGATTTTAGACACAAACAAAAACTTGAATTTGGAACAAGATTCACAAAAGTAAAACCATTTATCATAGGTAGAGTTCATAATCGGTAAAGAAGTGTGCCAGCGGTTTTAGTGGGATCTTAAATTTTATTAGAACTTACCTATTTCCGGAAACCAAGTGAAAGAGCAGCAAGTCTTGATGATGTTAATTCCTAAAAAGAGTCAAGGGATTAAGAGGGTATTACTAAAAGAAAATTAAGTTTAGCATTTTTTTAAATACATCACTATTAACCCTTTCCAATGTGTTTGAGAATATCTTTGTATGGGCGACATTTGGTATTAAAGGGTTAAATTTTTGCTTACATCTATAAATGTACAAGCACTTAAATGTCGAAAAATAATAGAAAAAATATTTTTAGAACTATTAAACTTATGACTGACAGACTTTTTCTAAAAGTGTTTTTAATCTTTTTTTTCTTTATATGAGGTAGAGGTATATTAAGTACGGGCTTATGTTTGTGACGCATAGAAATATGCGTAATATTGTATTACAGGTTCACCAATCGACTTGGACTTAGTTTCAGTATTTTTTTTAACAATTATATTGAATATTTTTTTTTTTACATGCTTATATTTTATTATTGAATCTTTCTAAAAAGAAAATAACAATAAGTAATCAAATCTTAATCTAACGTAATACTATATAGAGGTTGCCAGAGCAACTCTATTTAAAATTATTTGAATTGGAATTAAATTAATAAGTGGGCAGGTCCAAGGTATCCATTCTTCTTAATCGTTGGTGACCTTCGAATTGCAAGAGCTGCCGTGCGAGATGATTTGGGTGAACATGCAGCTTAAAAATGTATTTAGTGCAGCACCTTCTAATCTCTTCTTGGACAAGGAGAACATACAAATCTCTGTGATTGTTGTTATTTCTTATGAACCAAGGAGCGCAAGTTATTAAACGTAAAAGCTTGGATTGTCTTCTCTGTAATTTAGCAATGTTGGAGGTGGAAGCCGTTCCCCATAGTTGAATACCATATGTCCATATTGGTTTAATTATTGTTTTGTACAAAAGAACCTTGTAATCCAGAGCAGCTTGTGGTCCAATAAGCCAGTTTAGTTCAGCGGATTTCAGTTTTATCTGAGTTAATTTGCTGTCAATGTGATGGGACCATGTGAGGCGGCGATCTAAATGTATACCAAGATACTTAACGTGAGTACTCACGGGGATGGTCACGTTATTTATCTTGATTGCAGGACAGTTGTCTCTTCTTAAAGTAAACGTTACGTGAGCACACTTGCTCGGATTTACCCTAATTTTCCATCTATTTAGCCATACTTCAAGCTCATGAATATGGGACTGCAATAAAGCAGATGCAATTTTGGGATCGGAATGAATGCTAATAAACGCTGTATCATCTGCGAAAGTGTCGGGTGTTTTTTATTGAGGTATAGAACTTTAAGTTGGCATCATTTTTTTAACTGGCGGCCATTTTGTCAGCTGTCAAGTGATTAATATTTAGTTTGGTTTGCCATTTCATCATGAACAGGTTGACAAAGGAACAACGCTTGCAAATCGTGCAAATTTATTTCGAAAATAATGATTCAGTTCGCGAAGTTTACCGCAAGCTCCGTCCATTTTATGGTCGACATAATCGTCCATCAGAGCAATTAATTCGATTAACCATGGATCGTTTTCGCACTACGTTTACTCTATGTGATAATACGCATCCGCAGCGACGTCGAACAGTGCGCACCGAAGAAACAATTGCCGCTGTAGAGCAAAGTGTTGAAGAGGACCCGAATGAATCGATTCGCCACCGTGCACAGCAATTGGAGCTTTGTCCATCAACTTTATGGAAGATTTTGCTCAAAGATCTTGGCTTGCGACTTTACAAGATCCAGCTTGTGCAAGAATTAAAGCCGCGAGACCATGCAATGCGTCGTGATTTTGGTGTATGGGCCGAAAATGAGATTGATCTCGATGCTGATTTTCATCGCAAAATTTTGTTCAGTGATGAGGCTCATTTTTGGTTGAATGGCTACGTCAACAAGCAAAATTGCCGCATTTGGAGTGAAGAGAATTCACATGAGACCCTTGACACGCCATTACATCCACAAAAACTGACTGTTTGGTGTGCTCTATGGGCCATACTTCTTCCGAAATAATGCTGGAGAGTCAGTTAACATAAATGGAGACCGGTATAGAGCCATGATAACCGACTATTTTGTTCCCCAATTGGATGGCATGAATGTGGATGAGTTGTCACAATTGATTTATTGAAGGAAACATTCGATGAGCGCATAATTTCGCGGAATGGACCTGTCAATTGGCCACCAAGATCGTGCGATTTGACACCACTGGATTATTTTCTTTGGGGATATGTGAAGTCGCTCGTCTACGCCAACAAACCAGAAACGTTAGGGGACTTGGAAGCCAACATTCGTGGCGTTATTGCCAACATACGGCCCCATATGCTCGAAAAAGTAGTTGAAAATTGGACCTGTAGAATTGGCTTTATTCGAGCCAGCCGCGGCGGCCACATGCTCGAAATCATATTAAAACATTAATGGCATAAAATTATCCTTCCAATAAAGCCAAATTGATGGACATTAAAACTATTTTCTTGTGTTTTATTTCAATTCGAAGTTCTATACCTCTAAAAAAAAACACCCATTAGATGTGTATGTTTGAACATTCGTTGGCATATCTGCTGTGAAGATAATATATAGCAACGGACCCAATATACTACCCCGTGGAACTCCAGCAGCGATTTTTCTAGGAGAAGAAAATCATCTTTGGATCGAACTCGGAATGTTCTATTGGACAAATAACTTTTCAAGAGTTTGTGTGTATTTGATGGTAGCAGATTTATTATTTTGTTCATAAGTCCTTCATGCCAGACTTTATCGAATGCTTGTGAAATATCGATGAACAAGGCTGAACAGTATTGTTTTCTTTCAAAGGATTTTCTGACCATTGTTGTTATTCTGTGTACTTGTTCAATGGTACCATGACATTCGCGGAAACCGAATTGATGGTCCGGAATAATATCCATCCAATTAACGAATGAGTCCAAAGTGCAAATAAGAAGCTTTTCAAACAATTTCGATAGGATAGAAAGTAAACTTATAGGCCTATAAGATGGAACTTGACTGACATCTTTTCCTGGTTTGGGAATCATAACGATTTCTGATACCTTCCAGGACATTGGAAAATATCCCAAACGAAGAATCGCGTTATAAATAAACATTAGAATTCTTACAGCCGAATTTGGTAGGTGGATAATCATTGACGAAGAAATTTTATCAATGCCAGGAGACTTTTTTGGATTAAGCTTTTGAATATTTGATATAAGTAAGGGAATACGAAATTTTAATAGGGACAGCACGACGTCGTCTATGATATTAGCGCTTATATCAGAGTTCGTTTCGTTTGGTGTGAAAACCCTTTCTAGGTGATTAGCGAAAGCATTTACTTTTTCAGACGGATCTCTTGCCCAAGTACCGTTTTCAAGCCTGATTGGAGACTCATATGCAATTGGATGCTGCATGTTTTTAACAGCCCTCCATAGATTGAAATTTGTTTCCTTAAAGGAATCTAAGTTTTTTAAGTACTTATCAAGAGATTTTTGTTCATTGATCCTCAATGCGGAATGCAGTTTTCTTTGACATTGTTTTAAACGGCTTTTTAAGGCACCGTCATCTTAGCCTTCTCTTTTCATTTATTGGACTTTGAATATCGTCTGGAATGCTCCGGCTACCCTTTTTCTTCGGTTTAAAGATTGGAGTTGCTATACAGGCTGCATTAGTGAGAATTTCTGAAAAAGTGTTAATTGCAGATTCGATGTCAGTTGGATTCCTGAGAGAAATATTGAACGGGAGGTGGGAACTCACATACATTTTATATTTTAACCAGTTTGTATTTCTGTTTGGATAAAAATGTCTTTCGTCTTGAACTTCATTGGGACTGCCATAAATAGATATAATAGATGGCGAATGATCGGATGATAAGTCTAGCGATGAGCAGACGGATAAGTTGGATCTTTTTATACCTCTTGTAACGGCAAAATCTATCAAATCGGGAATCTTATTTAAGTCAGAGGGCCAATACGTTGGGTGACCCCCTGATGCGGCGTCCAACTTGTGTGAAAAGATAGCACCCAATAGCTGTCTACCCCTAGGTGTAATAAGACGTGAGCCCCAAAACGTGTGCTTCGCATTAAAATCACCAGCCACTATGAATTTAGAGCCAAGCGTATCAAAAAAATCAAGGAATTTATCTTTTTTAATACTATATCTTGGCGGACAATATATAGAAGACAAAGTCATTTTGTATTCCAAAAGTTTAACAGATGTTGCCTGAATATATTCCTTTTCGTAATGAGGCAATGGAAAATGCCTTATTTTATTATGTATTAGAATAGCTGTACCACCGCATGCTCTTCCACTTGGATGTTTTGTATCATACGTTAAATACCCATTTACTCTAAAGCAATTTTTTAGAGTAAAATGCGTTTCAGATACCAGTAATACGTCAATTTCCTGTTCATACAGGAAATGCTCAACCTCCTTTTTGTGTTGACTAAGGCCGTTTGCGTTCCAAAAACATATTGAATATTGGCATAGGCATTTTTTCTATAACCAAATCGACTCATTATTTTGTCTACCTCCTATAGTTTGCCCTTTTTACAGCCAAAAATTTAATTTTAACTCAATAAAAATTAACAAAATTAAGATTTTTATTAGAAATTTAATGCGAAAACAGATACATCTTGAGCAATTATAAATATTGATAATCGTTTTAAAATCAGCCACATAATTGTAACCAGTGGTTGGTAAAGGGTATTGTAGTGTCGGTATTGTCTGACCGACGCTACTTGGATTGTATGAGTTTATTTTGGCTTACGAAATTTTTAGTTTTTCGTAAACCAAGTTCATTAAAACGTCAAATGCATTTGTTGTATAAATTCTTCTATGAAAATTTTCTTTTGTTTGTTTTATTTCTAGATAAAAGTTTTTTTTTTTTCTTTTATAAAAATAGAAAAAATTGATGGAGTGACCAAAATTAAGCCAGGGCAACATTTAGTCTAAATATGAAGTGTTATAAATTTTTGACTAAGATGCGTTAGTTTATATCTCATAAATAAACAGACCGATTTTTTGTGGTTAAGTTAATCCAAAGAATTATCTCTGGTCTGATATAGGAATATATAGTCTTCAGTTTCAAGCCATTACATAGTATATATTTTTGTATCAAATGCATTTAGAAGAAAAGTTGAACTTTTGTCTTATATAAACCTATGGTCACCTTATTTCTAGACAGCTTTAAAGCTCAAAATAAATTCTAAAAATATTATACTTTTGTTGTATTTATTTTGATGCTGGTATCTTTATGGTTAAATATTAAAAGTTCAAAGGTTTATTGCTTTCGAAAAAACATAAATAAACATTTATGTTTGTTTATTTTAATAAATAGCCTTAAAATGGCATATGTGAATCTTTCAGATAAAAATATTTAATAATTCTTCAACACAGACCAGAATATCAGTCTATGCCAAGGATTTGTTTTTAGATTGCGACAAGAGTCAATTTTGTACATTTGTATAGATAAAACTTCACTTAATATTATTCTTCTAATTAATGTTGCAAATAACACTTATCCCAAATTGAAAGCTTTAATGAACAAGTTCTTTATCAACTACAGAATTATCTATTTAAGTCTCTTATTTGTAGATAGTAAAAACTTATATGAAAAGTCTCTTGAACTTTAAATCATAAAAATTTTAAATGTTAAACTCATCTAAATATTTGCATTCTTCTAGGAATTTTCTGATTATTTTAGAATTTATTTTTGGATTTTTTGACAAAGTCAAATGCTAAATGGGTTCATCAAATGTATCAAAAGTTCAAAATAATTCTTAGGAAATAAAAGTTTTAAATAAAATTTCATATAATACAAGTAAATAGAAAAAAGTAAAAGTGTAAGGTTTTCAAAATATTTAAATGTGTTAAAGTAATCATGTTACAGAGTTGTTTACAGCCTTAGAAATTTTTTAGTAAACTTTAGCAGAATATTTGAAAAAAAAAAAAAATAACAAGTAAGAGTGTTATATTCGGTTTTGCCGAATCTTGGATACCCTTCACCAATGGTGTTCCAAAAGTAAAGTACAAAATCGTAAGACTATATTAATATTTATATATAGTTTCTGACCAGATAAACCATGAAGAAAAGATGCTTAAAAATGTAAGATGAATACTTCATCAATAATATTTGGGATGTATTATTTTTTCGATCTGTCCGATGGATGTGTGGAAAGTTTTGCTCTAGTTCTTTGTGCAATTATAATGTGATTTAATTTATTAGCATTAAAGTGATTCCCGGTCAGGGTTATGTGGGAGATTTCACTAAATGTGAACCGAGTTGGCCCATTTTCAATACCGAACTTTTCAAGAGATCAGAAATACTTTTGTCAAATGTTGTCCCTCTAGAAAGTTTATTTTAGGCGCAACGTCTTTGTACTTGATGTCATCATCGTATCTATTATAATTTGTCATTTATTAGATACTAAGATACATACATACATACATACATACATACATACATACATACATACATACATACATACATACATACATACATACATACATACATACATACATACATACATACGTACATACATACATACATACATACATACATACATACATACATACATACATACATACATACATACATACATACATACATACATACATACATACATACATACATACATACATACATACATACATACATACATACATACATACATACATGCATACATACATACATACATACATACATACATACATACATACATACATACATACATACATACATACATACATACATACATACATACATACATACATACATACATACATACATACATACATACATACATACATACATACATACATACATACATGCATACATGCATACATGCATACATACATACATACATACATACATACATACATACATACATACATACATACATACATACATACATACATACATACATACATACATACGTACATACATACATACATACATGCATACATACATACATACATACATACATACATACATACATACATACATACATACATACATACATACATACATGCATGCATACATACATACATGCATACATACATACAAACATACATACATACATACATACATACATACATACATACATACATACATACATACATACATACATACATACATACATACATACATACATACATACCTACATACATACATACATACATACATACATACATACATACATACATACATACATACATACATACATACATACATACATACATACATACATACATACATACATACATACATACATACATACATACATACATACATACATACATACATACATACATACATACATACATACATACATACATACATACATACATACATACATACATACATACATACATACATACATACATACATACATACATACATACATACATACATACATACATACATACATACATACATACATACATACATACATACATACATACATACATACATACATACATACATACATACATACATACATACATACATACATACATACATACATACATACATACATACATACATACATACATACATACATACATACATACATACATACATACATACATACATACATACATACATACATACATACATACATACATACATACATACATACATACATACATACATACATACATACATACATACATACATACATACATACATACATACATACATACATACATACATACATACATACATACATACATACATACATACATACATACATACGTACGTACGTACGTACGTACGTAGCTTTAGAACTTATATCATGTACTTAGCTGCATTTTTGTACTTCCTATGAAGATAACCTATAATTTGATATATAATACATTCTCAAATGTTATCATAATGTTCAAAAGTCAGACACAAACTTAAGATAAATGCAGTGTGTCTGTCTGCTAAAATCAGATTTCTTGAGCTCATGGAAGGTATAAACATATGCATTTTATACAAAATTTTAGGATATCGTTCCACCCTGAATTTCATCATTGTCTATCAAAACACCTAAAATATCCCTGAAACACTAAGTTATATCTACCATAAATTACCGAATGCACCAGAATTTTAGGTAATCCCCTGCGAAATACGAATTCAAATTTCATCAAAATAAACATCTGAGATATCGACAAACAGGAGCTCCAAAAACTTGACTACAACAGAAAAAAGGACAGACAGGCAGGCGGACGGATGGACAGACAAACAGATGGGCGGAGGTACGGACAGACGGACAGACAGACAGACAGACAGACAGACAGACAGACAGACAGACAGACAGACGGACGTCGCCAAATCGATTATCCTGCCGATTCTGAGTCGATCGGTACAATTTGAATGGTATTCATAATCAGATTTGTGGAGTATATGTATCAGATTTTAGGAAATAATCCCACAAAGAACGATGTCAAATTTCATCACAATCGTTCCATAAACACCTCAAATATCGCTGAAACAATACTTACAAAATGTAAACAAAATTTCTTAGACACGTACTTTGGGCAATTTGTTGTACATCACGAGTAGTGTTTTGGCGATATCTCAGTTGTTTGGGGGCCGCTTTTGATAAAATTTAATAACGTGCTTATCGGGGAAATTTCCTAAAATCCGATATAAAACTTATGTTTGTCCGTGCTAAAGGAGGATGGTTTTTCCTATTTCTGCATTTAATTTTTTCAACAAACATTCTCTAATGCGTACTTTGGGCAATTTGGGTTACATCAAATTTAGTGTTTTGGCAGTATCTCAGTTGTTTATGGACCGATTTTGATAAGATTTTACAGAGTGCTTTGGGAAACCATTTCCTACAATCTGATATATAATATATTATCACATGTACACCAGGAGTATCTTTTTTCTCTTGTTATTTAAAAGTGTGTTTCAATAAAAAATTTTTAAAATTTTCGTTAAATTTTTGGTATTTTTTCGATATTTTCGGTGTTTATAAACCGATTTTAATGAAATTTCATAGCGTTCATTGCGGAAGAGTTTTCTAAAATATGATATATAATTTATGTAGGTCCATCCTCCAGGGGCTTCAGAAACTTGATTTCAACAGACAGACGGACAGACGGACAGACAGACAGACAGAAGGACATCGCTTAATCGATTCTCCTCCCGATTCTGAGTCGATCGGTATAATTTTTATGGGGTCTACGATCACTAACAAATTACAAACGGAATCACAAACTTAAAATACCCTTTCACCTATTGGTGAAGGGTATAAAAATTAAGAATATCTTTGCCAAGTTTCACTGACTTAGCTTCAATCGCTTAGGCGTTAATCGCTTAGGCGTTATCGTGCCTTCAACAGACAGACAGGCGAACAGATATTCATACAGACAGACAGATATTCATATAGACAGACAGACAGACAGACAGACAAACAGACAGACAGACAGACAGACAGACAGACAGACAGACAGACAGACAGACAGACAAACAGACAGACAGACAGACAGACAGACAGACAGACAGACAGACAAACAGACAGACAGACAGATAGACAAATAGACAGACAGACAGACAGACAGACAGACAGACAGACAGACAGACAGACAGACAGACAGACAGACAGACAGACAGACAGACAGACAGACAGACAGACAGACAGACAGACAGACAGACAGACAGACAGACAGACAAGTGTGCGTCGTATAGGTATAACATACGACAGGAGTAAATGACGAAAACTTGAACGTAAATTTTTGAAAGTGCCTGTTTTTCGTGGAGCTCACCCGCAAAGATGTATGAAAATTTTCAAACTATCGCGTAAACCGAGTTTTTTTTTTTTTAACACCTGAATGCAAAAGCGCACCAACAAATCAATTTTTGCTAAAATTTTATGAAGTTTAATTGAAAGCTATACCCATCTTCACGATACTTGCATGGTTAAGGAATTCTGCGTCAGACATTAAATACCTCGTACCCTAATATTTTTTACAGACAACACTAACTATCTCTTCACGGTACTTTCCATTAAAGCCAATAAGTTCCTTTAGCCAAAAAACCTTTTGACTTCTTTCTTAGCTTAAGATCAGGGCTATTGCCAGGTCATTGTTATTGGCTTATCCTGACTTTACTTCCCCCCCATTATTGTTATAACTTTAACATCATTTTGTTGTTGTTAGTTAAGGAAGTTTAATTTTCTTTATTTGCTTTGAAAAAAGTTTTTATTTTATTTTTATTATTTTGCAAAAAGGAACTCTTTTGGTTGTGGTATTGGAAGTTCCTGGAAGCTTTATACATCATACCAATAGTGAATGTGTAGGAACAAGTTGTTAAACATTGTATGGCATTGATGTTGTCTCTTAATAAATATCAAAGTTTTCAAAGAATAAATTTTAAAGCTTATCCCCCCCCCCCCCCCCCCCCCCTTTCGATATATCGAAGAGACTAAGCCAAACAGTCAGACGTTTGAACATTCATTCATTCATTTTCGGCTTTAATGGGTTTGTGTTGAGGTTTTGGTTTTGTCTGTGTCATCGGGTAAATAGTTAGTGGTTTGTTGGGGTTTTCATTATGTAATACTTTTCTTAAACAACCGAGTATATAAAGAGAAAACTTATTTGGAAAGAGTGGTGAGGGTTTGTTTGTGAAAGCTTATTATGACATAAAGCTTTTAGAATACAGGCTTAAGATTTATTAAGTGTGTTCACTGGAACATTTTAATTAATATTAAGATATAAATATTAGTTTACACAAAGTTTAAGTAGTTTTACAAGGAATGATGGAAAAAAAAGCTTCCCTACCAAGTTTTTACCTTCCATTAGGCTCAGTTGCTTTAATATTTTGTCGAAATCTGTCAGATTATCACTAATACATTGATGATATGAAAAAGCTTAGTTTTAAAACTTTTGAAAGGTGTTGAATCGAAATGATTTTACTTAAAGCTGAGTAAATGGTACATTTTCTTGACTAAAACTTTATTAGATTTAATTAACAGCTCCCAGAATCTAACTTTTTAACCCAACGAAAATGCTTCAAATTTACCCAAATCTACATAATATGTTATTTAAAAACCCTTTATTAACTCTTCCTTTTTCCTTAGATGCCACAAAACTTTACTTGTAACCAATAAATTACTTCGACGTCATCATCAGCATCAGCGCCATCAAAGCCATTTGCTTGGCAATTTAAATCCTAGATGGAGTTTAAATAAACTTAACTATTTATTTAAGACTAACATTCGCTAAGTAATTGTTTGAGAGAGATAAACATTTAGGAAAATTAAAAAGAAAAACAACCGCCCAAAAAGGAAGTTTTAAGTAAAAAACCAAAGCAAAAAAAGGTTAAACAAGTCAAATGGATGATTGATGAGATTTTGAGTACATTATGGTTCAAATAAGAGCCAAATGAAGGGGATTGAGATGACAAACGAGTTTTTAACAATTTTGGGTTGGGAATAAGGCATAGAAGGATTCTTAATAGTTGAGAATTTTAGATACATTATTATCGATTTTATAGCTAACAAATTGCCAAACTAGTTTATATAAAGGCTCATGAGCTTTTTAAAATATTTGGCTTAAAAATAAATCCATTTTGTGTTTAGTTTTCACAAGAATTTCTTAAAAATAGATTTTTGAATAATTAGTGAGATTTTTGAATATTTATTAATGTTAGGGTACAAAGGAGCTTTTAAAGTGAAAATGTTTTGAACTTTTTTAAACTTCAGAATTAAGCCTATACTAAACTCTACACTTTAAATTAAATAGTGTTTTTATTTAAAATTTATCTCGCCTTTGTAAAAATTTACAATTAAAGCTTTTATTACATCTGATGATTTAAGTCAATGTGAGCTTTTAAAAAAATTTACTAGTAAAAATAATTTAAGCTTTTAAAAGATTAAATTTCTCAAAGATTTTTAAAAGATCAAATGGGGTTTTTGCAAAGAAATATGTGGGTTTTTTACGAATTTACTGTAAAAGTAGAATTCTATTAAAATTGGAGATCAAAGTTATTTAAAGATTTCATTTCATTTTACCATTTAAGTTAAGCTGGGCTTTAATCGGAGCTTTTTGAAAATTTACAACTATAAATTATCAAAGCTTTAGTAGAAATTGAAAGTCACCATTCTTCTTAGCTTTCATTTACTTTATAAAACATTTGAATATTAAAGTTAATTAAGCTTTTAAAAAATTTACAACCTTAAATTACTTTAGTAAAAATTGGAAGTCATAATTATTCGAAGCTTTCATAAAATTAATAAAACATTTGAATACTAAAGCTAATCAGAGCTTTTTAAAAATTTAAGACTTTAAACTATCCAAACATTGGTAGAAATCGAAAGTCACAATTATTCGAAGCTTTCAAAAAAAAAGCATAAAGCAAATTTAAATAAAATATGCTAATAAATTTATCGCGAGCTTTCATTGATTAGGAGTGCAAAAGAGCTTTTAAAGAAAAACTTATTTAAAATTTTTAAAACTTTAGAATTAAGACATTATACAACTTTACACTTGATATTAAACAAAGCTTTTATTTGAAATTTACATAGCCTTTTAAAAAATGAGAGCTTTTATAAAGATGCGAGCTTTTTTAAAAAATTACTAGTAAAAGCAAACTGAGCTTTCAAAAGATTAAATTTCTCAAAGATTTAATATAAATCAAGCTGAGCTTTTATAAATATTTACGACAAATATTTAACCTAATTTTTTTAAGATTCTACTCTTAAAGTTGTTAATATTAAATCTAGAATCAAAATTATTCAGAGCTTTTATAAGAGCTTTTATAATAATATTTATATATTAAAGTAAATCAAAGCCTTTAAAAAATCTACGAAAAAACAATTTACTATTTATTTTTAAAACTATTCAAGCTTTAATAGAAAAATACAGTTACAATTAGTCGAAGCTTTCATAAAATTCGACTTTAAATAATAGATATAAACTTAAAAAACGGAAATAAAATGAAATAAATGAATTCGACTGTTAAAGTTAAGCTTTAAAGCCTAGTAAAGATTTTGCTGAAACCATTACCATTAAAATAAAGCTTTTTAATAACCCTAAATAAAAACTTTCCTTGTAGAAATATCACGATTATAACATTTTTGAGCTTTAATAAGAATATAGGATTAAGCTAAACTGAGCTTTTTGTAGAAATACGTAAAACTGTCCAAGCTTTTATAGAAAAAGATTCGACTTTTAAAGTAAATAAAAACATACATTAAATATGGAAATAAAATCATTTCGAGCTTTCATTAAATTCGACTGTTAAGGTTAAACTTAAAAGCCTAGTAAAGATTTCGTAAAGACCATTACTATGAAAATACAGCTTTTAAAAAAACTACCAATAAAGGCTGTATTAAGTTTTTGTAGAAATGTCATCATTATAATAATGTTGAGCTTTAATAAGTGTCCTGGATTAAGCTAAGTTGAGCTTTTTGTAGAATTATCACCATTTGAATTAGTTTAAGGTTTTATAAGAAATCAAGGCTTAAGCTAAATTGAGAATTTATAGCAAAATCGCCATTAATATTTGTTGAAGCTTTTAAAGTAATTCACAATTAAAGCTAAAGCAAGCTTTTGTAAAAAATCTTTTTTAAGATTATTTTGAGCTTTTATTAGGATCCAGTATTAAGCTTAATATTTTTGTAGAAAAATCACCATTTAAATTAGTTTGAGCTTTTAATCCACGATTAATGCTTAATTAAAGTTACCATATACATTTATTGAAGATTTTATAATAACCAACTAAGCTTTTGTAAAAAAGCACTATTCAAACAATGTTTTAATGAGAATCCACTTTTAAAACATTTAATTACTATTTAAATTTGTTAAAGCTTTTATAAAAACAAACAATTAAAGCTTAACTAGGCTTTAGTAGAAAAATTTTAATTTTTTTGGGCTTTTATAAGATTAAAGCTATGTTGAGCTTTTTGTAAGAAATTACGTTTGAGCTTTTTATACGAATCTACATTAAAGGATAAAGTGAGCTTTTGTATAAAAAATCACTTAAAATAAGTTTAAGCTTTTATTAAATTTAGTTTAAGTTTATATTAACAATTCTTAAAATTCATGACTAGAGCCATGTAAGCTTTTATAAGAGTCAACGATTGAAGTCAATTTGGGCTTTAAAATAAATCAAGATTTATATAATCTGTGTAAATCCACGGTTGGAGTCATTCGGTTCTTTTAAAAGAGTCCACGATAGTTATGGTTAATTGAAGCTGCAATAAAAATTTTGGAATTTCGTCTCGTATTATTAAGATTTACGTTTATATTTTTACTTTAAAATTCCAATAATTCGTTTGAAGTTAATATTCGTTTGAAGTTAATTTAAGCTTTTATAAAAATTCACAATTTTAAGTAAATTTGAGCTTTAAAACTTTAGTAAAGCTTAAATTTACTTGAATTTTGAAAAGCTAACATAATTTTCCGAGCTTTTATTAATATCTAAAGTTTAAAGTTTATTTGAGCTTTTACAAATTTTTATTATCAAAGTTTATTTTTGAAGCTTTAATTTAAATTTATGACAAAAGGCAACCATAGATTTTCTTTAAATTTACTTTTAGAATAGAAACATTAAAAAAAAGCGATAAAAATTAAAAGAGCTTTTTTAATATTCGCATTTAAAGTTGCCTTAGCCTTTTATAAGTAGTAAGCTTTTATTAAAATCTACGTTATTGCTTTCAAAACAATGATTTTGGGTAAAGAGAGCTTTCGTTTTAATGATAAAAGTTGAACAGAGCTTTAACAAAATTGTATGAGTGTTAACTTTAAATTAAGTCAAACAAGATAATCTTAGTTTTCATACTTTTAATACACAACTGAGCTTTTAATTTAATAGATACAAAATATAAGCAAAGCTTTTTTTAATCAGTGATTATTTATTAAAATTTTTAAAGGTCATTGGTTAATGTTAAAAGGTGTTTCATATATAGTATGTATGTATTACATACTATATGTATTACATACTATAAGTGTTTAACTGAGCTTTTAATCTAACAGGCTAATTAATATAATGAAAGCTTTTTTTAATAAACTGTTATTTATTATAAAATTAATTATTAATTAAAGTTAAGAATCTATTTTTATTTAACTTGGGGACTAATTTTGATCCTGAAAATTTTAACAAATTTGTATAAACTTTAGTTTTGCGGACTGAAGGCAATCTTATGTTTCATACTATTAAAGTTCAATTGATCTTTAAAACTACATATTATTCATTCATTCAACAAAGCTTTTCTTTAATACACTATAAAAATTTGTTTAAGTTTTTAAGTCTTTGATATATGTTTAAGTGAGCTTTTGTTTTGTTTTTATATAGACTTTTTTTAAAATTAATTAAATTAAAATTTCCTTTATTTTATAAAGAAGATTTAGTACTAAACAATACTAAAATGAGCCTCTTTGTGGCAATTTTTGAGTTAAGTTTTCTTCAAATTTTACTAAAATTCACAATGAAATTAAATAAAGCCTCAATTAAATTTAAATTCCTATTTTCTTATGCATAAAATTAATATCCTTTCCTTCATAGGATAACACAACTTTATATAAATTTCACTCTAAATCCGAATTGACTTGATTGTCATTCACAAAAATGTGTTGACAAAATACTCTTACAATCACTTACATTTTAGACACCAAAACTTTTCAAGTTTATCTTTCACTCAGCTGGAATTTTCTTAGTTAAGGTGTTTGTAGAGATATTCTAATTTACACTCCAACTCAAAAGCAGTTTCTTCGCAAGTAAGAAACTACAAGTAAAAGCAGTCAACATAATGGCAATTACTCTACCCTGATTGTCTGATTGCCACGTTCCTTCTTCCTACTATACACCTTCTCCTATTAAGGCAAACTTGGCATTTAATGCAGCTTTCAACAGCCACTTTTGCCAGGAATTCCGATATTTGCCAAAATAACAAAAAAGAAAAAAACTAAACTCAGACGACGAAGACGCAAAAAGATGTTTGAATATTTTGAAATTGTTATTTCAACTAGAATGACATACAAAGCGCGTAAAAAAAACAAACTAAAAAAGTAGGTGAAAATTTCTAAGAAGAAACTGCAAAAGTTTTTACTCTTTGACGAAGCGAGACAACGTCACCCCAGGCTTTGGGAAAGAAGATGGATGGTGTTTGATGATGGGTAGTTGGCAGGTATGATTTCATACACATAAACTTAACAAAAAGTTGTTGGCTGCATTCATCAGCAACAAATTCAACTCAACTGAACAGAACAGAACGCGCGTATAACAACAAACCTAAAGTAGTTTCATTGTAAGAATATTTTTTTAAGCTTTTGCTTTTTACGTTTTATCTTTATCATTTTGTGTATATTATTCACAGTTTGAAAAATTTACTATTTTAGAAGGAATTTTTTCAAAAGTTTAAAATATTTATAGGAAATTTTTCAAAAATTTAAAATTTTTATAGGAAACTTTCAATACTTTCCTATTTTTATAGGAAATTTTTTATAAAAATTATTATATTTATATGAATTTTTCAAAAATTTCCTATTTTTAAAAGAAAATTTTCAAAAATTTCCTATTTTTTAGAAAATTTTTATAGGAAATTTTTTAAAAATTTCCTATTTTATAGGAAATTTTTCAAAAATTTCCTATTTTTTTTATGAAATTTTTAAAAAATTTCCTATTTTTATAGGAAATTTTTCAAAAATTTCCAATTTTTACAGGAAATTTTTAAAAAATTTCCTATTTTTATAGGAAATTTTTCAAAAATTTCCTATTTTTATAGGAGATTTTCAAAAATTTCCTATTTTTATAGGAAATTTTTCAAAAATTTCCTATTTTTATAGGAAATTTTTCAAAAATTTCCTATTTTTATAGGAAATTTTTCAAAAATTTCCTATTTTTATAGGAAATTTTTCAAAAATTTCCTATTTTTATAGGAAATTTTTCAAAAATTTCCTATTTTTATAGGAAATTTTTCAAAAATTTCCTATTTTTATAGGAAATTTTTCAAAAATTTCCTATTTTTATAGGAAATTTTTCAAAAATTTCCTATTTTTATAGGAAATTTTTCAAAAATTTCCTATTTTTATAGGAAATTTTTCAAAAATTTCCTATTTTTATAGGAAATTTTTCAAAAATTTCCTATTTTTATAGGAAATTTTTCAAAAATTTCCTATTTTTATAGGAAATTTTTCAAAAATTTCCTATTTTTATAGGAAATTTTTCAAAAATTTCCTATTTTTATAGGAAATTTTTCAAAAATTTCCTATTTTTATAGGAAATTTTTCAAAAATTTCCTATTTTTATAGGAAATTTTTCAAAAATTTCCTATTTTTATAGGAAATTTTTCAAAAATTTCCTATTTTTATAGGAAATTTTTCAAAAATTTCCTATTTTTATAGGAAATTTTTCAAAAATTTCCTATTTTTATAGGAAATTTTTCAAAAATTTCCTATTTTTATAGGAAATTTTTCAAAAATTTCCTATTTTTATAGGAAATTTTTCAAAAATTTCCTATTTTTATAGGAAATTTTTCAAAAATTTCCTATTTTTATAGGAAATTTTTCAAAAATTTCCTATTTTTATAGGAAATTTTTCAAAAATTTCCTATTTTTATAGGAAATTTTTCAAAAATTTCCTATTTTTATAGGAAATTTTTCAAAAATTTCCTATTTTTATAGGAAATTTTTCAAAAATTTCCTATTTTTATAGGAAATTTTTCAAAAATTTCCTATTTTTATAGGAAATTTTTCAAAAATTTCCTATTTTTATAGGAAATTTTTCAAAAATTTCCTATTTTTATAGGAAATTTTTCAAAAATTTCCTATTTTTATAGGAAATTTTTCAAAAATTTCCTATTTTTATAGGAAATTTTTTAAAAATTTCCTATTTTTATAGGAAATTTTTTAAAAATTTCCTATTTTTATAGGAAATTTTTCAAAAATTTCCTATTTTTATAGGAAAGTTTTCAAAAATTTCCTATTTTTATAGGAAATTTTTCAAAAATTTCCTATTTTTATAGGAAATTTTTCAAAAATTTCCTATTTTTATAGGAAAATTTTCCAAAATTTCCTATTTTTATAGGAAATTTTTCCAAAATTTCCTATTTTCATAGGAAATTTTTCAAAAATTTCAAATTTTTATAGGAATTTTTTCAAAAATTTCCTATTTTGATAGGAATTTTTTCAAAAATTTCCTATTTTGATAGGAATTTTTTCAAAAATTTCCTATTTTTATAGGAAAATTTTCAAAAATTTCCTATTTTTATAGAAAATTTTTCAAAAGTTTGCTGATTTTATAGGAAATTTTTCAAAAATTTCCTATTTTTATAGGAAATTTTTCAAAAATTTCCTATTTTTATAGGAAATTTTTCAAAAATTTCCTATTTTTATAGGAAATTTTTCAAAAATTTCCTATTTTTATAGGAAATTTTTCAAAAATTTCCTATTTTTATAGGAAATTTTTCAAAAATTTCCTATTTTTATAGGAAATTTTTCAAAAATTTCCTATTTTTATAGGGAATTTTTCAAAAATTTCCTATTTTTATAGGAAATTTTTCAAAAATTTCCTATTTTGATAGGAAATTTTTCAAAAATGTCCTATTTTTATAGGAAATTTTTCAAAAATTTCCTATTTTTATAGGAAATTTTTCAAAAATTTCCTATTTTTATAGGAAATTTTTCAAAAATTTCCTATTTTTATAGGAAATTTTTCAAAAATTTCCTATTTTTATAGGAAATTTTTCAAAAATTTCCTATTTTTATAGGAAATTTTTCAAAAATTTCCTATTTTTATAGGAAATTTTTTAAAAATTTCCTATTTTTATAGGAAATTTTTCAAAAATTTCCTATTTTTATAGGAAATTTTTTAAAAATTTCCGATTTTTATAGGAAATTTTTTAAAAATTTCCTATTTTTATAGGAAATTTTTCAAAAATTTCCTATTTTTATAGGAAAGTTTTCAAAAATTTCCTATTTTTATAGGAAATTTTTCAAAAATTTCCTATTTTTATAGGAAATTTTTCAAAAATTTCCTATTTTTATAGGAAAATTTTCCAAAATTTCCTATTTTTATAGGAAATTTTTCCAAAATTTCCTATTTTCATAGGAAATTTTTCAAAAATTTCAAATTTTTATAGGAATTTTTTCAAAAATTTCCTATTTTGATAGGAATTTTTTCAAAAATTTTCTATTTTTATAGGAAAATTTTCAAAAATTTCCTATTTTTATAGAAAATTTTTCAAAAGTTTGCTGTTTTTATAGGAAATTTTTCAAAAATTTCCTTTTTTATATTTTTGTGGTGTAGTGTATCCCGTGTTCGGATTTACATACGTTTGTCGCTGCTTCAGTTGAAGCCAAGAATTTATCCCAGTTAGTAACAAGTTTTGCATAAACGCAACATTTTTGTGCTTTGCATAAAACTGTAGCATGAAGGAACATTACTGGTTGCATAAATAATCCAAACTCAAAAACATACACATATTTTTGGAGATGCAGTACCTTTTTATTTATTATTTATATTTTTTACTCCTTTTCGCAATTGGCTTTAACATGAAAATAGTTTAAACAAAATTTTAAGTTTCATTACACTGTGTGTAATTTTTTAGGTCATGGAAAAATAACCACATACGGACACCACCACGAGATAGAGGATCAAAAAAAAGAAGACACGTGTCTTTCAGTTTTGTCAAATGTCCTCCCCTTTTTTGTGGGCGGGGCCCTAAAGATTTTGGGCCTCTTTGCCTTTTTTGCAAAAAAGTGGTCATCTTCTCAGGCTCATATCTTCCAAACCGTTAGGAATTTCGATTTACTGCTTGAGGCAAAGTTGTAGCCATTGTCATGAGGAATAAAAATTGTGAACGCATTAAATCAAAAAACGCCATCTTAGAAATCAAAATCGCAAAAAACTTAAAAAAAAACGATTTTTTTTAGGCTTTTTTTACATGTTCAGGTTCATACGTAGCAAACCGTTCAAAATTTAAGAAAATAATATACTACAAAAATGTAGCTAAGACCTCACTTAACAACTTTGTAGAACATACAAACATCCTAGGAATGATCCTTAACACAGTAAGGGTAGCGCTAAGGAAACCATAAAAATTAAAAATTTCCCAAAAAAATGATATTTTCAATGCTTATTTTTTTTTACTTCAACAATTAAAAATATAACCATATACAAATACAACTACGTGATAAAAGACAAAAAAGACCATATATTCTAGTTTTGCCCCAAGTCATGGAGTTTTTTCAGAGGCCCCCAAAGATTTGAGGTCTTGGTGTCATTAAAAAAGTAATCATTTTCTCAGGCGCATATTTTGCAAACCGAGTGGAATTTTCATTTTCTCTTTAAGGCAAAGATATTGTATAACCCTTGTAAAGAACAAAAATTGTGAACACATAAAATGAAAAAAACGTCATTTAAAAAAATCAATTTTTTTACCTTTTTTCCCATGTTTAAGTCCATACGTAGCAAACCGTTCGAAATTCAAGAAAACAATAAGCTACAAAAATGTACATAAGATCTAATTAAACAACTTTTTAGAACATTCAATTTCTAATACAAAAATAATTTAATTTCATTTGATTTAATTTCATTTCGTATGTGTAAAATTTTTTTATTTTAATTTTTTTTTGTTGTTATTTCAACATTAATATACAATGGCATATATCACAAAAATAAGATAAATAAATATGGAAATAAATAAAATAAATAAATATTTGTGTCATGTTTATAAAGTTGATGGCCCTGGACTTGTAAATAGCACTCTCTTAAGTTGTGGATCCAATTCGTCGTCCGAATCATCCGAATCTGACTCTGATTCAGAACTTAGGGTGCGCACGGGTACGTTGCTTCCAGACTGCCCTCCATCATAAGCTTTTTCTTCTTGAAATACTTCATTGACATCATACAGGGTAATCTTGTGGCTCCACCAACATACCTGAAATAAAAACAAAAATCAAAAAAGGAATACAAAGCAATGCATCAATATATTTGATATTACCTCTCCAAGCAATGCGTCTAGTTTTTTGCCTTTGTACCGTTTTTCCATGGGCATTGTGGTTTGATGAAACCGTTCTCCTTGCTCATCGGATTCAGTAGACAGTTGCTTCATAAAATCGTCAAAATGAATATGAAGAAAGTGCAGCTTTAATGTCATCGATGCGCCGATTTTCTCAAAACAATACAGCATTTCTTTCACCCATTCTCTTGCTTCCGGCTCAGCGTCTCGATCCCCTCCCAAGACTCTGGTGCATACACGTTGAAGATAAATCCATGCCATTGAATGATTTTCATCAAGCGCTGACTCAAAATTTGTCTTGAAAAGCTTTCTAATGTCTGGGCCATTAAGTACTCCTATCAAACGATAAAAAAAGAAACAGAAAAGAAAAGTAAATATACAATAAGGTGGAAAATATAGGATTTAGTTTACTACAATACATACCTTTCTTAATTTTGTCATCGCTACGCTTTGGGAAAACACTTTTCAAATAGTCAAATGCATTTGGACAATTTATAACAGCCACTTCGATGAATTTTTTAACAATTCCCAATTTAAGCGCTACCTAAATGCTGTTAAATGGTGGTGAATTGGGCCAAAACTGGAAGATATGGGCTTTCTTGTCTTTCATCACGTAGCGGTATTTGTACTATATATGGTTATATTTTTTCTTGTTGAAGTAAAAAAAAACATTAAAAATAACATTTTTTCGGGAAATTTTTAATTTTTATGGTTACCTTAGCGCTACCTTTACTGGGTTAAGGATCATTCCTAGGATGTTTGTATGTTCTACAAAGTTTTTAAGTGAGGTCTTAGTTTTATTTTTGTTGTATATTGTTTTCTTAAATTTTGAACGGTTTGCTACGTAGGAACCTGAACATGTGAAAAAAGCCTAAAAAAAATCGATTTTTTTTAGTTTTTTTGCGATTTTGATATTCAAGATGGCGTTTTTTTGATTTTTTGTGTTTACTATTTTTATTCCTCGTGATAATAGCTACAACTTTGTTTCAAAAAGTAAATCAAAATTCCTAACGGTTTGGAAGATATGAGCCTGAGAAGATGACCACTTTATTGCAAAAATGACAAAGAGGCCCAAATTTTTAAGGCCCCGCCCACAAAAAAGGGGAGGACATTTGACAAAACTGAAAGACACGTGTCTTCTTTTTTTTGATCCTCTATCTCGTGGTGGTGTCCGTATGTGGTTATTTTTTTTCATGTTGCACCGTGTTATTTATCACCAGGACATTTTTTTCTTCTTTCTTTCTCTATCATCAAAGTAAATCGAGGACATCTGCGTGTCGACGTAGATTTTATAGTTAATCTTTGTAAGTGGGTCTGTATATATTTTACGATAAATATTTACATTAATTTTTAAAATTGCATTTAAAAATTCAATTTCTCTATGGCAATAGTTTTTTTTACTTCATTTTTTGTCTTCTATGCAAATTCTGTTTATTTTTTGTCAGTTGATTTCATCTAGTTTTTTTTCCATTTTTTGGAGCACATTTTTATGCATGACTATAAATTTTTCTGCTGTAAGTTGTAAAAGTTATAAAAATAAATTCTTATGAGTGGGTCAAGAACGTTTTAAAGCACTTTGATAAAGGGTATCAGCCCAAAGTAAAGGAAGGTTGTAAAAATATTTTGAGATGATTTAGATTTTAGTGCAAATTTAAACAAGAAAAACTTAAAAATGGAAAAATCTGAAAAATATTAAATTTGTAACAATGAAATGAAACCACTTTTAAAGATTTCCTATAAAAATAGAAATATTTTGAAAAATTTCCTATAAAAATAGAAAATTTTTGAAAAATTTCCAATAAAAATGGGAAATTTTTGAAAAATTTTCTATAAATTTTTAAAAAATGTCCTATAAAAATAGGAAAGTTTTGAAAAATTTCCTATAAAAATAGAAAATTTTTGAAAAATTTCCTACAAAAATAGAAAATTTTTGAAAAATTTCCTATAAAAATAGAAAATTTTTTAAAAATTTCCTATAAAATTAGAAAACTTTTGAAAATTTTCCTGTAAAAATAGGAAATTTTTGAAAAATTTCCTATAAAAACAGGAAATTTTTGAAAAATTTTCTATAAAAATTAAAAATTTTTTGAAAAATTTCCTATAAAAATAGGAAATTTTTGAAAAATTTCCTATAAAGATATTAAATTTTTAAAAAAATTTCCTATAAAAATAAAAAATTTTTGAAAAATTTCCTACACAAATAGAAAATTTTTGAAAAATTTTCTATAAAAATAGTAAATTTTTGAAAATTTTCTTATAAAAATAGTAAATTTTTGAAAAACTTCCCATAAAAATAGTAAATTTTTGAAAAACTTCCTATAAAAATTTTGGAAAAATTTCTTATTAAAATAGTAAATTTTTGAAAAACTTCCTATAAAAATTTTGGAAAAATTTCCTGTAGAAATAAGAAATTTTTGAAAAATTTCCTACAAAAATAGAAAATTCTTGAAAAATTTTCTATAAAAATAGTAAGTTTTTGAAAAAATTTCTATAAAAATAGGAAACTTTTGAAAATTTTCCTATAAAAATAGTAAATTTTTGAAAAATTTCCTATAAAAATAAGAGATTTTTGAAAAATTATCTATAAAAATAGTAAATTTTTGAAAAATTTCCTATAAAAATAGTAAATTTTTGAAAAATTTCCTATAAAAATAGGAAATTTTTGAAAAATTTCCTATAAAAATAGGAAATTTTTGAAAAATTTCCTATAAAAAAAGGTAAATTTTTGAAAAATTTCCTATAAAAATAGTAAATTTTTGAAAAATTTTCTATAAAAATAGGAAATTTTTGAAAAAATTCCTATGAAACTAGAAAACTTTTGAAAAATTTCCTATAAAAAATAGTAAATTTTTGAAAAATTTCCTATAAAAATAGTAAATTTTTGAAAATTTTCCTATGACAATAGTAAATTTTTGAAAAATTTTCTATAAAAATAGTAAATTTTTGAAAAATTTCCTATAAAAATAAGAAATTTTTGAAAAATTTTCTATAAAAATAGTAAATTTTTGAAAAATTTCCTATAAAAATAGGAAATTTTTGAAAAATTTCCCATGAAACTAGAAAACTTTTGAAAAACTTCCTATTAAAAATTGTAAATTTTTGAAAAATTTCCTATAAAAATAGTAAATTTTTGAAAAATTTCCTATAAAAATAGTAAATTTTTGAAAAATTTCCTATAAAAATAGAAAACTTCCAATAAAAATGGGAACTTTTTGAAAAATTTTCTATAAATTTTTAAAAAATGTCCTATAAAAATAGGAAATTTTTGAAAATTTTCCTATAAAAATAGAAAAATTTTTGAAAAATTTCCTATAAAAATAGAAATTTTTTGAAAAATTTCCTACAGAAATAGAAAATTTTTGAAAAATTTCCTATAAAAATGGAAAATTTTTTAAAAATTTCCTATAAAAACAGGAAATTTTTGAAAAATTTTCTATAAAAATTAAAAATTTTTGACAAATAAAAAATTTTTTGAAAAATTTTCTATAAAAATAGGAAATTTTTGAAAAATTTCCTATAAAAATAGGAAATTTTTGAAAAATTTCCTATAAAAATAAGAAATTTTTGAAAAATTTCCTACACAAATAGAAAATTTTTGAAAAACTTTTTATAAAAATAGTAAATTTTTGAAAAACTTCCTATAAAAATTTTGGAAAAATTTCTTATTAAAATAGGAAATTTTTGAAAAATTTCCTATAAAAATAGGAAATTTTTGAAAAATTTCCTACAGAAATAAGAAATTTTTGAAAAATTTCCTAAAAAATAGAAAATTCTTGAAAAATTTTCTATAAAAATAGTAAATTTTTGAAAAATTTTCTATAAAATAGGAAATTTTTGAAAAATTTCCTATAAAAATAGGAAATTTTTGAAAAATTTCCTATAGAAATAAGAAATTTTTGAAAAATTTCCTACAAAAATAGAAAATTCTTGAAAAATTTTCTATAAAAATAGTAAATTTTTGAAAAATTTTCTATAAAAATAGTAAATTTTTGAAAAATTTTCTATAAAAATAGGAAATTTTTGAAAAATTTCCTATGAAACTAGAAAACTTTTGAAAAATTTCCTATAAAAAATAGTAAATTTTTGAAAAATTTCCTATAAAAATAAGAAATTTTTGAAAAATTTTCTATAAAAATAGTAAATTTTTGAAAAATTTCCTATAAAAATAGTAAATTTTTGAAAAATTTCCTATAAAAATAGTAAATTTTTGAAAAATTTCCTATAAAAATAGGAAATTTTTGAAAAATTTCCTATGAAACTAGAAAACTTTTGAAAAATTTCCAATTAAAAATTGTAAATTTTTGAAAAATTTCTTATAAAAATAGTAAATTTTTGAAAAATTTCCTATAAAAATAGTACATTTTTAAAAAATTTCCTATAAAAATAGTAAATTTTTGAAAAATTTCCTATAAAAATAGTAAATTTTTGAAAAATTTCCTATAAAACTAGTGAATTTTTGAAAGTTAAATTAAATTGTTTAATTTTTGAAAAAGTTTAATTTTTTGTATGTATTAAAAAAACGTTTATAATAGTTTTTATTTATTGAAGAAAATGAATTGGTTATTAGATTAAATTTAATTACATTTCACAATTTAGGTAATAATTTAAAATTTATTTCTGTAGCATTCCCTCAAAATGTTATGCATAAATGAAGGCGTCCGCAACAAAACGTAACAATTACAGTGTTTGAAAAAAGTGACTTAGTGATACCATTGTATTTCGCTGATTTGACTTTATAATAATGTTAAATTAAATCTCAAAAAATATACAAATTTTTGAAAAAACGAAGATTTTTCAAATTTGCCCCAAGCACTTTATACTTTTTGTTGCGAACATCTACAAATAGAAATTTCGGAAACCTCATTTAACAGTTATACATAGTTTTATCCTTTATTAATTATTCATAAAATAAATAAATTTAAAACTTTTATTTGCTCATACGATTTAAACATTTTGTTATTAAATAATTGCTTTACCAGAATTTAGTTTTGAATTCCACAAAATCCTTAAGCAAAAGAATATTTAAAACAATGACTTTTCATAAATAAATTTCATTTGTTTTGTTTTTTTTCTGCTTCTTTTATCTGTAAAATAAATTTTTAAAACCAATAGAAAACTTTTGACCATATTTTATGTATTTTATTGCTGTTTGATTTTTATATTTAATTTGATTAAAAAAAATACAAAAATTTATTGCCTTTTATTTAGCACAAAAATCAACAAAAGAAAAAAGTGTTGGCAAAAAAATGTTGTTGTTGTAAAATAAATAAAGTTTTGCAATAATAAATTAAATTTTTATTTAACATTACAAATGTAATTTTTAAATATACACGAGTTTGTATAGTAAAGTATTTATACTGGTAGTTATTTACACATGTTCATCTAGATATGTACAAAAAATTTACATGTAAATATTAGTTTACATTTTTGTATGATCGTATGAATGTATGTGTGTAAATGCTTAAATGAAATGAATGTAAAATGTTTTAAAACAATGAATATTTTATCACATGGGGGTAATTTTTGATTTGAAAATATAGAACAGAAAGAAGCCTTGCACAGTGTATGTTAAGTTGAAATTTCAGAACAAACAAGTAAGAAAGTTCTATAGTCGGTCAAGCCCGACCACAAAGGTCAAAGGTGTTCTTTTCCCTGTATAAAGACAAATATTTGCTAAATTTTGCCATCATACAAACATTTTCTCAAAACTTATATATTTAAGTTGTTTCTGTCATTTGAACTTATATGAGAGTTAGGGTCAAATGTGGACCGATTATCTCGAAATTTGGCAACTTGATTACCGTTTTTACAAAAAATAAACTCAAAATTCTCATTATCTTCAGAGTTATCAACGTTTAGAGATTTTTCTCGCATTTAGTGCGTTTTGAAAGAAGATTTTCTATTGGAGCTATTGTCAAATGTAGACCAATTTCCACGAAATTTGGTACAAAGATTTTGATTTATGTAGAATTTGTTTTAAATTTCTTGAAAAAATATTGATATTTGTGGGCAAAATATCAAGTCCGGGAAGTGCGACCTATGGGAGGTACCTTAAATAATGGACAGATTTTGACAAATTTTAATAGCTATGGTCCCACTATCAAAAAACTGATCTGTGCCAAATTTCATCAAATTATCTTTAGAATTGCGACCTGAACTTTGATCACATGGTTTACATGGGAGTCCAGCCAGATGGACGGACTGATATCACTAAATCGTCTCAGAAAGTGATTCTAAACCTATTCGTATACTAAAAGGTGGGTCTAAGACAAATATTTCTATGCGTTACATACATCAGCACAAACTTATAATACCCTTTCCACCAATGAAGGTGAAGGGTATAAACGTACCGACGATTTCTTTAGAAAAACTGTTATACTGAAAATTTTTTATAGAAAAAATGTTATGTTGACAATTCTTCTATAGAAAAACTGTTATACTGAAAAATTTTCTATAGAATAAACTGTTAAACTGACAATTTTTCTATAGAAAAACGGTTACACTGACAATTTTATAGAGCAAAACTGTTATACTGAAAATTTGTCCACCAAAAAACTGTATTTCTGACAACTTTTTTTCTAGAAAAACTGTGATACTGACATTTTTTCTGTATAAAAGCTGTTATACTTATAATTTTTCTATAGAAAAACTATTATACTGACATTTTTCTGCAAAAAAAAAACAATGATTTTATGAAAAAATGTTATTCTGACATTTTTTCCATAGAAAAAATGTCAAAAAAAATCAAAAAACTGACAATTTTATACTGACATTTTTTTTATAGAAAAAATTTTGTACCGACATTTTTCTATTAAAAAAATGTTAACTGACATTTTTTATAGAAAAAATTTTATACTGGAAAAACTGTAATACTGACAACTTTTCTATAAATTGTAATACTGAAATTTTTTCTGTGGACAAATTGTTATACCGTAATTTTTCTATAGAAAAATGTCATACCGTAATTTTTTCTATAGAAAAAATGTTATACCGTAATTTTTTCTATAGAAAAAAGTTATACTGACATTTTTTCTATAGAAAAAGTGTGTTATAATAACATTTTTTCTATAAACAAAATGTTGTACTGACATTTTGTTATAATGACGTTTTTCTATTAAAAAGAATATTATACTGACATATCTTCTATAAAAACAATATTATGCTCACATTTTTATATAGAAAAATTTTTCTATACTTAATATGTTATACTGACAATTTTTGTAAAAAATTATATTCCAAAAATTTTTCTATAGAAAAACTGTTACAATGACAATTTTTCTATAAAAAAAACTGTTATACTGACAAATTTTCTATAGAAAAACTCATTCACTGACAAACTGACAAACAGAAAAACTGTTTCAGTGACAATTTTTCTACAGAAAAACTGTTATACTGACAATTTTTCTATAGAAAATTTGTCAATACTGATAAGTTTTCTATAGTAAACTGTTTCACTGAAAATTTTTCAATAGATAAACTGTTATACTGACAATTTTTCTATAGAAAAACAGTTATACTGACAATTTTTCAATAGAAAAACTGTTATACTAACAATTTTTCTATAGAAAAACTGTTATACTGACAATTTTTCTATAGAAAATCTGTTATACTGATATTCTTTCTATAGAAAAATTGTTATAAAATATTTTCTATAGAAAAATTTTCGATAGAAATATTTTTCAATAGAAAATTTTGCATACAAATATTTTTCTATAGAAACATTTTGGACAAAAATATTTTTCTATAAAATAATTTTTGACAAAATTATTTTTCTAAAAAAAATTTTTCGATCAAAATATTTTCGATAAAAATATTTTTCTATAGAAAAGTTTTCGATAAAAATATTTTTTTATAGAAAATTTTTCGATAAAAATGTTTTTCTATAGAAAAATTTTCGAAAAAAATATTTGTCTATAGAAAAATTTTCGATCAAAATATTTTTCTATAGAAAAATTTTCGATAAAAATATGTTTCTATAGAAAAGTTTTCGATAAAAATATTTTTCTATAAAAAAATTTTCGATAAAAATATTTTTCTATAGAAAAATTTTCGATAAAAATATTTTTCTATAGAAACATTTTCGATAAAAATATTTTTCTATAGAAAAGTTTTCGATAAAAATATTTTTCTATACAAAAGTTTTCGATAAAAATATTTTTCTATAGAAAAATTTTCGATAAACATATTTTTCTATACAAAAATTTTCGATAAAAATATTTTATTTTTTTTTATTTTTCTAAAGCAAAATTTTCGATAAAAATATTTTTCTATAGAAAAGTTTTCGATAAAAATATTTTTCTATAAAAAAATTTTCGATAAAAATATTTTTCTATAGAAAAATTTTCGATAAAAATATTTTTCTATAGAAAAATTTTCGATAAAAATATTTTTCTATAGAAAAATTTTCGATAAAAATATTTTTCTATAGAAAAATTTTCGATAAAAATATTTTTCTATAGAAAAATTTTTGATAAAAATATTTTTCTGTAGAAAATTTTTCGTTAAAAATATTTTTCTATAGAAAAATTTTCGATAAAAATATTTTTCTATAGAAAAATTTTCGTTAAAAATATTTTTCTATAGAAAAATTTTCGATAAAAATATTTTTCTATAGAAAAATTTTCGATAAAAATATTTTTCTATAAAAAAATTTTCGATAAAAATATTTTTCTATAGAAAAATTTTCGATAAAAATATTTTTCTATTGAAAAATATTTGGTAAAAAAATTGTTATATTGAATATTTGTATAGAAAAAACTGTTATACAAACAATCTTTTTACAGAAAAACTGTTATACTGATCATTTTCTATAAAAAAAATTGTTATACTGACAATTTTCTATAGAAAAACTGTTATACGGATAATTTTTCTGTAGATAAAACTGTTATTCTAACAATCTTTTTATAAACAAAAACTGTTATATTGATAATTTTTCTATAAAAAAAACTGTTATACTGACTATTTTCTTTAGAAAAACTGTTATACGGATAAATTTTCTGTAGAAAAAGCTCTTAATCTAACAATCTTTTTATAAAAAAACTGTTATATTGAGAATTTTTCTATAAAAAAACTGTTATACTGACAATTTTCTATAGAAAAACTGTTATACTGAAAATTTTTCTTTAGAAAAACTGTGATATTTTTTTTTTCTGTATAAAAAACTGTTATTCTGGCTATTTTTGTAATGAAAAACGGTAATGCTGAAAACTTTAAAATACTTAAATGCCTATTACTTATGACACATTAGAGAGGATCTAAGAACAATAGTAAAATCGTTATGACAAATGGTTTAAACTTGTGCAACCAAGAAAGCCAGTTTCATTAAAAAATGTTTGTAATTTTGTGCTACACCCAATACTTGAATAGTAGCCCTCGTATAAGCCACATTCATCAGCCTATATTTCAATCATTACATTTTTCAGTTTTTTATTTGGTTCGATTTAGGTTGTTACAGATGTCCCCCCCCCCTATACTTGTGTGTTTTCGTTATTATTATTTTTTTTTTTTTTGTATAAAAAACATGATGTCCTGTATGTCCAGTTAAATTTAAATGAAAAAAAAAATCAAAATAAAAATACAAACATTTAAATAAATACCGTTTTATATTTACTTTATAAATTTTTTCCCGTCAACAAAACTTTTTAATATGTGTGAAAATCATGTTTTTCTGTTGTTTTCAGATTTTTTGTTTTCATGGTGGTGGGGAATTGTTTTCGTGGACAGTGGAAAATTTTGCACATTTTTGTGGGTACGTATGTAGGTAAATTTATAAAAAAAGAATTATTTGTTTAAATAAAAAGTTGTGCCAAATAAATGAAACAAATGTTAAAATACTTGTAGGATTCAATTGGGAGTATATGAAGGTTTTTTTTTTGTTTTTTTTTTTGATTTTCAATACAAAAGTAAAATTGGATGAGAATCGAATTAATATTGAAGTAAAAATGTGTTTAAATGTTTTTATGGGTTTGTATAAATTGATGAAATGTTTCGTTAATGTAATTAAAATATTATCAATCAAACAAAACTAAAATGATTTATATTTTTAAATGAGTTATTTTATATATTACCTTTTATAATAGCAATTAGAGTATTTTAAATGTCAAATATACCTGAAAGGAAATAAAAATATGTTTGTGATTAAGTTTTTAAAATTTTTAAATTATATTGGTTCATCTAAAAGACATTTGTTCATTTATTAAATTATTTTTTGAAAACTAAAATATAAAGAAATTTTGACTATAGAATCCTACTGATTAGTAGGATTTTTTTTTGTAATTGTCGTTAATATTTTCAAAATTTCTATATTTTTCTATACAAAAATTTTCGATAAAATTTTTTTTCTGTAGAAAAATTTTCGATAAAAATATTTTTCTGTAGAAAAATTTTCGATAAAAATATTTTTCTATAGAAAAATTTTCGACAAAAATATTTTTCTTTAGAAAAATTTTCGATTAAATTATTTTCTATAGAAAAATTTTCGATAAAATTATTTTTCTATAGAAAAATTTTAGATAAAAATATTTTTTATAGAAAAATTTTTCATAAAAATATTTTTTATAGAAAAATTTTTGATAGAAATATTTTTCTATAGAAAAATTTTTGATAAAAATATTTTTCTATAGAAAAATTTTCGATAAAAATATTTTTCTATAGAAAATTTTTCGATAAAAATATTTTTCTATAGAAAAATTTTCGATAAAAATATTTTTCTATAGAAAAATTTTCAATAAAAATATTTTTGTATAGAAAACTACATTTCGATAAGAATATTTTTCTATAGAAAAATTTTCGATGAAAATATTTTTCTATAGAAAAATTTTCAATCAAAATATTTTTGTATAGAAAACTACTTTTCGATAAGAATATTTTTCTATAGAAAAATTTTCGATAAAAATATATTTCTATAGACACATTTTCGATAAAAAAAAATGTTCTATAGAAAAATTTTCGATAAAAAATTTTTTCTATAGAAAACTTTTCGATAAAAAAATTTTTCTATAGAAAACTTTTCGATAAAGAAATTTTTCTATCGAAAAATTTTTGATAAAAATATTTTTTATAGAAAAATTTTGCTTAAATATATTTTTCTATAGAAAAATTTTCCATAAAAATATTTATCTATAGAAAAATTTTCGATAAAAAAATTTTCGATAAAAAAACTTTTCTATAGAAAAATTTTCGATAAAAAAATTTTTAATAGAAAAATTTTCGATAAAAAAAAATTTCTATTGGAAATTTTTTTAATTATTTTCTATAAAAATATTTTCTATATCGAAAAGTTTTCTATAGAAACATTTTTTTATCGAAAAGTTTTCTATGGAAAAATAGTTTTATTGAAAATTTTTCTATAGAAAAATATTTTTATCGAAAATTTTTCTATAGAAAAATATTTTTATCGAAAAATATTTTTATCGAAAATTTTTCTATAGAAAAATATTTTTATGAAAAATTTTTCTATAAAAAATATTTTTATCAAAAATTTTTCTATAGAAAATATTTTTATCGAAAATTTTTCTATATAAAAATTTTGCATAAATATATTTTTCTATAGAAAAATTTTCCATAAAAATATTTATCTATAGAAAAATTTTCGATAAAAAAATATTCGATAAAAAAACTTTTCTATAGAAAAATTTTCGATAAAAAAATTTTTAATAGAAAAATTTTCGATAAAAAAAATTTTCTATAGAAAAGTTTTTTAATTATTTTCTATAAAAATATTTTCTATAGAAAAATTTTCGATAAAAATATTTTTCTATAGAAAAATTTTCCATAAAAATATTTATCTATAGAAAACTTTTCGTTAAAAAAATTTTCGATAAAAAAACTTTTCTATAGAAAAATTTTTGATAAAAAAATTTTTAATAGAAAAATTTTCGATAAAAAAATTTTTCTATAGAAAAATTTTTTAATTATTTTCTATAAAAATATTTTCTATAGAAAAATTTTCGATAAAAATATTTTTCTATAGAAAAATTTTCGATAAAAATATTTTCTATAGAAATATTTTTCATACAAATATTTTTCTGTAGAAAAATTTTAAATAAAAATAATTTTCTACAGAAAAACTTTTTATTAAAATATTTTTCAATAGAAAAATTTTCTATAAAAATATTTTTCTTCAGAAAAATTTTCGATAAAAATATTTTTATATAGAAATATTTTCGATCAAAATATTTTTTGATAGAAAAATTTTCAATAAAAATAGTTTTCTATAAAAAAATTTTTATAAAAATATTTTTCTATGGAAAAATTTTCGATAAAAATATTTTTCTATAGAAAAATTTTGGATAAGACTATTTTTCTGTTGAAAATTTTTCGATAAAATTATTATTTACGATAGAAAAATTTTTGATAAAAAAATTTTTCTATAGAAAAATTTTTGATAAAAATATTTTTCTACAAAGAAATTTTCAATAAAAATATTTTTCTATAAAAAAATTTTCATTAAAAATAATTTTCTATAGAAAAATTTTCGATAAAAATATTTTTCTATAGAAACATTTTCTATAAAAATGTTTTTCTATAGACAAATTTTCGATAAAAATATTTTTCTATTGAAAAGTTTTTGATAAAAATATTTTTCTATAGAAAAATTTTCGATAAAAATATTTTGCTATAGAAAAATTTTGAATAAAAATGTTTTTATATTGAAAAATTTTCGATAAAAATATTTTTTTATAGGAAAATTTTTGATAAAAATATTTTTCTATAAAAAAATTTTCTATAAAATATTTTTCTATAGAAAAATTTTTGATAAAAATATTTTTCTATAGAAAAATTTTCGATCAAAATATATTTCTATAGAAAACTTTTCGATAAAAATATTTCTCAATAGAAACATTTTCAATAAAAATATGTTTCTATAGAAAACTTTTCGAACAAAATATTTTTGTATAGAAAAAATTATAAAAAAAAATCTATAGCAAATTTTTGCTAAAATATCAACAAGCTCGACATTTTGATTCCAAGTGGATTGACTTAACGAAAGTTTGATCTTTAAAATTAATATAAGGACGATATCAAAATGGATTACTTAGTTTTAATATTGTCAGATGTTTTCAAAGTCATATGTATCCATATGGATACAATATAGCAAAAAGGTTATATAAAATAATTTTTTTTAGGAAATTCTGTTTAAAATTTATAGATACTTTAAAAAGAAATTTTATATCTCCCTTTAAATCTCTATTTTCATAATTTACAACATTTTTTGTAAAACTCAAATTTAATTAACTTTATTTCATTTCAAATACACTCGAGAATGTATAATTAATGATTTGTTAGTTTTCTAAAATAATAGTCTGGCTTGTGTAATTTCAACTAGAATGAAAAACTTTTATTTTTGGAATTTTTTTCTCCAACATTTCACCATAAATTCAACAAAACTTAATTAACAAAATTCTTGCAAATATAGAAAAAAAATATGGGCGATGACATTTATTGTTGCTGCATATGAACTGCAACATTTCGGTAATATTTTAGCAAACAAAAAAAATTGTGGCAATAAAAGAGTGAAATCATAAAAGTCAAATAATCTATTTAGATTTTGTAATAGAAAATATGATATAGAGTAGTCAAAATAATTCTATACCATTGTGTGGTCTTTAGAAACATAAACTCTACTACTCAATACATAAAATTTAGCTTAATCAAATCTGTCCAGTCTTTTAGTTTTTTCTGAATTATTTTCAAAAATTCTTTCCATTTGCCCCATTGTGTTTCAAAACAAAAACAAACATACACATTAAAATGAAAATCCAATAAAGCCATTGTGGCGTATACGCAATTTTTTAAATATTTGAAACAAATACACACACTCATACGCTCCAGTAGTCAAGCAAACGGAGTAGGAAAAAACAAAGAATTTTTGCAGAAAAAGATAAAGTACTTCTTGCATTCTCATGGTGTGAAATCAGTCGGTTGCAAAAATGCATTGCAATAACGACGAAACTACTGACGACAACAACTGTTTTTGTTGCTTATATAAAAACAGATTTTTCAAATGCTATTTCTAAACCTGGCAGTTCCAAGGCTAACTCAGATTCGGGAGACTTCCTCAAAGTAAGCCCAGAAACAAACAAAATGTAAAAGTAACATTTTCGAATGCCTAGATTCATTGTCAAATGTGCGCACCTAAGACCAGCCTAGATCACTTCCCTGCTTTTTGTTGAATCTATACTAGACTATAGGGCTTTCTATTAGAAGAGACAAAAACCAAATAGAGTTCAAATTATACAAAAATCATAGCATACTTTTTGTGTTGTAGTTTCAAAATGGCAGAGGGATGGGAAATTCTAGTCTAGAAAAAGTTATACCAACAAAAAAGAAAGAACATTTTGCAACATTTTAAGTAAATAGAACAAAACGCTGCGTTTGCTAAATATTTGGTAAATAAGAAAACCGAGGCTAGTTAAAAAAGTTTTCTAAAAAAAGTCAAAAAGAAAAATTGAAAAATAGACTAAAACAAAGACTAAGGCATAAAATAAGCCATAAGACAAAGGCTAAGACAAAGGGTAAGACATAGACTAAAACATATACTTAGATATAGACTGACATAGACTAAGACATAGACTAAGACATAGACTAAGACATAGACTAAGACATAGACTAAGACATAGACTAAGACGTAGACTAAGACATAGACTAAGACATAGACTAAGACATAGACTAAGACATAGACTAAGACATAGACTAAGACATAGACTAAGACATAGACTAAGACATAGACTAAGACATAGACTAAGACATAGACTAAGATATAGACTAAGACATAGACTAAGACATAGACTAAGACAAAGACATAGACTAAGACATAGACTAAGACATAGACTAAGACATAGACTAAGACATAGACTAAGACATAGACTAAGACATAGACTAAGACATAGGCTAAGACATAGACTAAAACATAGACTAAGACATAGACTAAGACATAGACTAAGACATAGACTAAGACATAGACTAAGACATAGACTAAGACATAGACTAAGACATAGACTAAGACATAGACTAAGACATAGACTAAGACATAGACTAAGACATAGACTAAGACATAGACTAAGACATAGACTAAGACATAGACTAAGACATAGACTAAGACATAGACTAAGACATAGACTAAGACATAGACTAAGACATAGACTAAGATATAGACTAGGACATAGACTAAGACATAGACTAAGACATAGACTAAGACATAGACTAAGACATAGACTAAGACATAGACTAAGACATAGACTAAGACATAGACTAAGACATAGACTAAGACATAGACTAAGACATAGACTAAGACATAGACTAAGACATAGACTAAGACATAGACTAAGACATAGACTAAGATATAGACTAAGACATAGACTAAGACATAGACTAAGACATAGACAAAGACATAGACTAAGACATAGACTAAGACATAGACTAAGACATAGACTAAGACATAGACTAAGACATAGACTTAGACATAGACTAAGACATAGACTAAAGCTACGGTCACATTGATTAAACATTTAATCGAAATTATCAAATATTTGATCCTCGTAGTCTGACCGCAAAATATTTTTGAGGTTCAAACAAGAAACATGTTGATTTGAACAAAACAAAATCATTTGCCAGCAAATAAAAATTTTCCTAATGTGACCACGCAAGAGCAAATATTTTATTAAATTTTGATTAAATAATTATTTAATCTTACAAAATTTTTGTAACATCAAACAGGGGCAAATAACAGCTGAGCATTTCTATTGTTTACTATTCAAACAGAAACAACAACATCAAATTTGAGAAACAACAACATCAAATTTGAGAAACAACAACTCAAATATGAGAAACAAATTGCTAGATACACAATTTTGTTTTGAAAAAATTTGATCAAATATTTTTTTTGAAAATATTTAATCTTCAATGTGACCATAAATAAAACCTGGTTTTTTGTTTATACTTTGAACGTATTTTTTCTGTATTTTATCAAATAAAAATCGTCAAATAAATGTGCAAGTGTGACCACAAATTTTTTATTATATTGTTTTGACAATATTTTACTCAAAATATTTGATTTAAATGTTTAATGAGTCTGACCGTACCTTAAGACATACTATGATTTAGACTAAGATATAGACTAAGACATTGACTAAGATATAGAATAAGGCATATACTATTACAGATACTATGACATAGACTAAGATATACACTAAGACATAGACTAACATATACCCATACACATTGCCTATGACATATGTACTGTATTAAAATTTTCCTAATATTTTGCCCTCTTCTAACAAAATTTAATTTTGCAATAGTAATTGTGCATTAATGCGAATGCACATACATAAATATGTATTGCTGTGAAGAGATACGCAAAAGTTTGATATTAATTTAACTTTGTAAATTTATCAAATGCAGAGGAAAGACAAATACTAAAACTTCAACCTAAATTTACTGAATGGTTTAGCAAAGGAATTGCAATCCAAAGAAACATTAAACAAAAAAGACAGAAACAACAGACGCAAAAAGATTTAGTCAACAACAAATAAATTTTTTGAAAATCATTTTTACAAAAAGAAATTTTAACTAAAAGAAGTTTTTATTCTCCAAAAAAGGAGAAGCTGAAACAACTGCATGAGCACAATCGTGAATTATTATTATTTTTCTTGAAATATTCATATATTTTATGTCTTTTACAAATGAAATACTGTCATCCGGAAATGAATTCTCACACACATATACACAGATGATTACTTTTACACATGCACAAGACTCTTTTCTCTTGTAAACAGTAAATATTTATGTGTTTAAGAAAAAATGGCGTTTTATCCGGATGTTTCCTAATGCATTTTTTTATATATTTTTTTTTTTGCTGAAGGCATGTTATAACATATTTTCATTGGGTAAAATGACAACAGCAATTGTTATAATTCCATATTAAAAAAAAAAAATATACAATAAAAATGACAACTCAAAACCAGTCGTTATGTTAACAATCCCGCTTTTATCGCATAAAGTGATGACAAATTTTCCAGCTGCTTTATTGTGATGTAGTTTTTGTTAACATGAATGTCGGTTTTGAAATATTTTTGTAGAAAAACATGGAAAAATAGCTTGGGGAATATCAACAACAGCAATGTTTTTATGTTGTAGTAGAGGAGGTTGTTTGGGTTAGATTTTGTGCTACACTGGTTCAGTAGTATAGCTCGCTAGACTATGGATTAGGCTAATCCATAGACCAATCTATGGTCTAAGACTAAGACATATCCCAAGATAAAGACTAAGATATAGACTAATGTATTAAACACATAGACAACAGCAGGCTACACGAACACCGACTACAAAAGTTGTTGGCTGCAATCGTCGCCTCGTAGTCAGCTACTTAATTATTTTGGGGACGGCAGCTACATTTCGAAACACCTGTTTATGAGTGGTGCCAATATCGCGTTTATAAGATGGACAAAATAACAATTTAAATTTTAATAAAAACGACATAAATTCATTTTATTAATTAACTTCCGAAATCAACGGTTTTCCTGTACCTGATAGTATGTCTATATCAAAAAAAAAATTATAGAAAGATTTTGGTGTGATCTCTAATAGTTCAAGAGTTATGGGCTTTTTAAATTTCAAGAATAATACGGTATAACTTTAGAAGTTTATATCCGATATAACCTTTTTTGGTATCAAACAAAAGCTACTGAAAATATCTTTTATATTCTTATATATTCTATATAATATCCTTGATAATGGATAATGAGCTAATATACTATAAACTCATTTCTGCAACCGACTTTTTTTTTATAAAAATTCGTATATCTTAAAACAATATAGATATAAGTATGCTCTTTATTCATAACATGATCAAATGCTCAATTTACGATTTAACTCATTTTGAGTAATTTTCAGTAGCGATACCTGTCGAATGTTGTTCACACCAACTAAGAAGCCTTTGCCGGCTTATGCGCTACAACTTTGCTAAAGATCATAGCATGATCAAATGCACAGTTTATGATTTAAATCATTTTTAGTAATTTTCAGTGGTGCCACCTGTCGTATGTTTTACCAACTTTAAAACCTTCCCCGGCTTATCCGCAACATCTTCTTTATATATATCATGATCAAATGCATAGTTTGCTATTCTATAGAGAACCTACATACATTCATTTGTTTGAAAGTTATAACATTACTAATTTTTTCCCCTTTTTATCCCCTAATTTCAAAAAAGTTCCATTTGTATATTTGGTACTTCTGTGGCATCAATTAAATTCTGTTCATTTCATTAAAATCGCAGTTTACATAATGTTCCTATTCATATTACTTTTTGAAATGTTTAGCTATCATTTTATCCTTTTTTACCCATTTCGCCCCCAAAATAAAAAAAGTACTAAATACGTATTCAATATATCTTTCACATCTATTGACTTCAGTACAAAGTTCCTTTCTATATTCTTTGGTTTAAAAAATAAGAGTGGGTTAAAAAAGTTACAAAAAAAACTATTTTCACCTTTTTTTACCCCCTATCGGACATATTTTCAAAAAAGTACCAAACACCTATCCGCTTATTTCGATAGTTGTTCGAAACGTAATTTAAATTTCTATACCTATTACTTTAGGAGATATAACGTTTTTGATTTCTTTCCCTTTTTCCCCGTTTTTACCCCCTTAGCAGTAAAACTTCCAAAAGTCCCTTCATATTCGAAATATACGGAAAAAGAGGTACCCAGTGTCTAAATTTTGTCAAAATCGTTAGAGCCAATTTCGAGACAGCCATTATATATATATATATATATATATATATATATATATATATATATATATATATATATATATATATATATATATATATATATATATATATATATATATATATATACATATACAATTATTGCTCGTTTAAAGATATAAGATAAGATAATACCATGAAACCACAGAACATATGAAAATATATACATAAGTATATAGAAAAAATTTTAGGTAAAAATTTTAATAGAAAAATTTTCGTGCTAAAATTTTAATAAAAAAATTCTCCGTCTAAAATTTTTGATAAAAAAAATGTTCGGTCTAAAATTTTATTAGCAAAATTTTCAGTTTAAAATTTTAAGAGAAAAATTTTCTTTATATAATTCTTAGAGAAAAAAATTTTCGATCTAAAAGTTTTGATAGAAAAATTTTCGGTTTAGAATTTTAAAAGAAAAATTTTAGGTTTAAAATTTTCATAGAATAATTTTCGGTCTAAAAATTTTATAGAAAAAAATTTCTTTCTAAAATTTTAATAGAAAAATTTTCGGTCAAATATTTAAAATGAAAATTTTCGCTCTACAATTTATATACAAAATTTTTCGGTTTAAAATTTTAATAGAAAAATTTGTAAAAAGGTTTATCAAAATTTTGGGACATCAAACTTTTAATTAAAAATTTTTGGTCTTGAATTTAAATAGAAACATTTTCGGTCTAAAATTTTAATAGAAACATTTTTGGTCTAAAATTTTGATGGAACAATTTTCGGCCTTAAATTTTTTATAAAAAATTTTCGGTCTAAAATTTTAATAGAAAAATTTTCGATCTAAAATTTTTATAGAAAAACTTTTGGTCTAACATTTTAAAAGAAAAATCTTAGGTCTAGAATTTTAATAGCAAAATTTTCAGTCTTAAATATTAATAGAAAAATTTTTGGTCTTAAATTTTTAATAAAAAAATTTTTCGGTCTAAAATTTTAATAGAAAAAATTTTCTTTTTAAAATTTTAATAGAAAAATTTTCGGTCTAAAATTTTAATAGAAAAATTTTTGTTCTAAAATGTTTATAGAAAAATTTTTGGTCTAACATTTAAATTGAAAAATCTTAGGTCTAAAATTTTAATAGCAAAATTTTCAGTCTTAAATATTAATAGAAAAATTTTTTGTCTTAAATTTTTAATAAAAAATTTTTCGGTCTAAAATTTTAATAGAAAAAATTTTCTTTTTAAAATTTTAATAGAAAAATTTTCGGTCTAAAATTTGAACTAAAAAATTTTTTGTCTAAAATTTTAAAATAAAAACTTTCGATCTAAAATTTTAATAAAAAAATTTAGGTCTAAAATTTTATTAGCAAAATTTTCAGTCTAAAATTTTAATAGAAAAATTTTTGTTATAAAATTTTGATAGAAAAAAATTTTAAAATAAAAATTTTCGATCAAAAATTTTAACAGAAAAATTTTTGGTCTAAAATTTTAATAAAAAAAGTTTGGGTCTAAAATTTCTTTGTAAAACTATAACGACAAATATAAAATTTTATAAAATTTGTATATAAAAATTTCCGGTCTAAAATTTATATACAAAAATTTTTGGTCTAAAATTTTAATAAAAAAATTTTCGATCTAAAAGTTTTGATAGAAAAATTTTCGGTTTAGAATTTTAAAAGAAAAATTTTAGGTTTAAAATTTTCATAGAATAATTTTCGGTCTAAAAATTTTATAGAAAAAAATTTCTTTCTAAAATTTTAATAGAAAAATTTTCGGTCTAAAATTTTAAAATGAAAATTTTCGCTCTACAATTTATATACAAATTTTTTCGGTTTAAAATTTTAATAGAAAAATTTTTAAAAAGTTTTATCAAAATTTTGGGACATCAAACATTTAATTAAAAATTTTTGGTCTTGAATTTAAATGGAAACATTTTCGGTCTAAAATTTTAATAGAAACATTTTTGGTCTAAAATTTTGATGGAACAATTTTCGACCTTAAATTTTTTATAAAAAATTTTCGGTCTAAAATTTTAATAGAAAAATGTTCGTTCTAAAATTTTTATAGAAAAATTTTTGGTCTAACATTTTAATAGAAAAATCTTAGGTCTAAAATTTTAATAGCAAAATTTTCAGTCTAAAATATTAATAGAAAAATTTTTTGTCTTAGATTTTTAATAAAAAATTTTTCGGTCTAAAATTTAAATAGAAAAAATTTTCTTTTTAAAATTTTAATAGAAAACATTTTCGGTCTAAAATTTTAATAGAAACATTTTTGGTCTAAAATTTTGATGGAACAATTTTCGGCCTTAAATTTTTTATAAAAAATTTTCGGTCTAAAATTTTAATAGAAAAATTTTCGTTCTAAAATTTTTATAGAAAAACTTTTGGTCTAACATTTTAATAGAAAAATCTTAGGTCTAAAATTTTAATAGCAAAATTTTCAGTCTTAAATATTAATAGAAAAATTTTTTGTCTTAAATTTTTAATAAAAAATTTTTCGGTCTAAAATTTTAATAGAAAAAATTTTCTTTTTAAAATTTTAATAGAAAAATTTTCGGTCTAAAATTTTAATAGAAAAATTTTCGTGCTAAAATTTTAATAGAAAAATTTTTGGTCTAACATTTTAATAGAAAAATCTTAGGTCTAAAATTTTAATAGCAAAATTTTCAGTCTTAAGTATTAATAGAAAAATTTTTGGTCTTAAATTTTTAATAAAAAATTTTTCGGTCTAAAATTTTAATAGAAAAAATTTTCTTTTTAAAATTTTAATAGAAAAATTTTCGGTCTAAAATTTAAACTAAAAAATTTTTTGTCTAAAATTTTAAAATAAAAACTTTCGATCTAAAATTTAAAAAAAAAAAAATTTAGGTCTAAAATTTTATTAGCTAAATTTTCAGTCTAAAATTTTAATAGAAAAATTTTTGTTATAAAATTTTTATAGAAAAAAATTTTAAAATAAAAATTTTCGATCAAAAATTTTAACAGAAAAATTTTTGGTCTAAAATTTTAATAAAAAAGTTTGGGTCTAAAATTTCTTTGTAAAATTCTAACGACAAATATAAAATTTTATAAAATTTGTATATAAAAATTTCCGGTCTAAAATTTATATACAAAAATTTTTTTGTTGTAAAATTTCGTTCTAAAATTTTAATAGAAAAATTTTCGTTCTAAAATTTGAATAGAAAAATCTTAGGTCGAAAATTTTAATAAAACAATTTTGGTTATAAAATTTTTATAGAAAATCAATATAAAACTAATAAAAAAAAATTGTTTTTTATTTTTTTTTAGAAATTTTTGTTTGTCATAACTTCTGCGCGCATCGCGTAAAATCATTAACGCGAACGGATTTTACATTTAATAAGCTCCTTTAGTAGGACCCCCCCCCAAAAAATTTAGTGCATGATCAAAGAATTTTTTGAATATTTTTCATTCCGAAAATTAAAACTATTTGATTTTTGTTCATATATATTATGCTATTTTAAAATGACTCTAAAATGTTTGCTTTTTGATTGTTAGCCTTGAATTGATGATGAATTTTAGTTCACAAATATTTACTTTTAAATATTTAATGCAATATTTTGATAGTAATTTCAACTGTTTCGAATTTGGAAGCAACCAAAGCTGAGCTATTTATAACAATCTTTGAAATTTCCTTTTAAATTCAATATTTTCCCATTTTGTTTTATTGGTTTAATTTTTAAGTCAAAGTCATTTAGTCTTCATATAAATTCATGTTACTACTGATGTTGTCCATTTCTGTTATAGCCGTGGTTTGTTGTTTATAGAGATTTTTATGGAAATAAAAACTGAATTATGGCCTTTTAATGTCACATATTAAAAAAAAAAGAATGTTTAATACTCATGCAAATAATACAAATATAGAAGAACAGAAACACACAGACTGACGTACAAACAATACAGCCGCCTTATTATCATTTACCATCATCAGTTTCTACCACATAATACAAACAGAGGAAGAGTAAAGAAGAGATTGGAAGAGTAACACCACAGTTATATTTAAATTCAGACACAACCACAACGAAGCCAAAAGAGAACTGAACCCACAGCCAAAACAACCACTACAATCATAATAGAATACAATACCAACACAAATACAAACCAAAATACAAATACAAACATTATTAATACTGATAATAATTTTAATGTAATAATGATGAACATCATAATTTTTTTATGAATGAAGAATAATTTACTTATTATCCTTTTAAATATGGGCTTTTTGGTTTCAATGTTACTTTATCATTTTGTTGAAAATCAAGGAGAAGAATAATATGTATAATAATATTAAATTTAATTAACGGCTATTTTAAAGATTTCTGGAACTTTTGTGAATTTTATTTTGTGAATAAAAATTCAGTGGCGCTATAACTTAAATCAATAGAAATAAAACAAAAATTTTCATAATCAGGGGTGTCATAGAAACCAAGTCAGTTTTTAAATTTCTCGGTTTTGAAAACCAATACCGTTATATTTAGTGTTATGAAACCAAGTCGGTTTTCTTATTATTGGTTTTAAATCAAACGAAATGTTCGAATCAATTTTTTTATTATTTCATTTGAAATTTTTTTGAAACATCAAAAATCAAATAAAAAAATAAAAATTATCAAAGAAAATTATTTGATGAAAAATTTTCTGTTTTTTGCAATGTTTGTGGTATAGGTATAGAGAAAACGCTGCTATTTGGACAAATGAAGCTTGTATACCCCAACATCATGAAATGATCGAATTGCGGACTGGAAAAAATGTAATCTACCTACACCAAGAAACAAACCATAGCTAATCTAAGGACGATTGTCACTTACATGCGATATTCATCATTAAATTGCAAACAAATATGTTGATATGCATTTGCTTCTCCAGTACCTCCACACAAAGAATATTCTAGCCTTACAATTTTTCCCCATTTTTTATATTTTTTATGTTTGTCGATACGGTTCATTGATTCCAAAGACAAAAAACAAAAAGTACCAAAACTTGTTTTTATCTTATTACATGATAAAAAATGCTACTTTTCACCCATCTCTTTTTATTTGAAAGTTAAAGCTAAAATGTACCAAAAATATTTTTTCTCTTTTTCTCCCCTTTTTCGAAACGTACTTACCACTTGTACTGTTATTTTTGTAACTGATCCAAACTCGATTTCAATTTTGGTTCTATTGTTTTTAGTTTGGAAATTATAGCGTTATTGAATTTTCCCTTTTTTATCCCCCACAGGGCCAAATTTTCAAAAATCTGTTCTTAGTGGATCTTTAAATCGAAAAAGGCACCAGTTGGCCAGTAACGCCTTTGTTTTAAATTGATAGACCAATTTTGAAATTAAATCTGTTAACTGTAAGTTGCTTGGTTTATTATTTTCTGTGACACATAAAACCAATAGAAAATGTAGTTCGAACATTAATATTGGAATTCATGACACCAATTTAATTTGTTTGTCGTTTTCAAAACCAATACCAATGAAATTGGTTTCTATGACATTCCTGAATAATGAATATGGGCAAATCCGAAAAACCTTAAACCACGCATAAAATTTTAAAACTGTCAAAATCGCATTTTTGTGTTTATGGAAAAATTGACCATATAAAGACTCTTTAGAATATATAATGGATACAATGTTCGTGATTGGCAGGTCTTAATTTACACCAATCTCGAATTTTTATAAATTTTTGAAGAAAAGGTTCTTAAAAGTTCATAAAAATCACAAAAACATCAATTTAGGTATCAAGTATCAGTAGGGGCTCAAAGTCTGCTTAGTTTTATACAATTAGATGTAAAAGACGCCATCAAAAGTAATTGGAGTGATATAAATAACGTTAAGTAAAAAAGTGCTCTCAGTGTGTAGCGTCCGTATATATATATATATATATATATATATATATATATATATATATATATATATCTTATCTTATCTTATCTTATATTCTTAAACGAGCAATAATTGTATGTATTTATATATATAACGGCTCTAACGATTTTGATAAAATTTGGACAGTGGGTATCTTTTTTGATGTACAGGTCGAAGAAGAAGGGACGTTTGGAACATTTGCCTCTAAGAGGGTAAAAACGGGTAAAAAGGAGAAAAAATCGAAAACGCTAGATCTCCTAAAGTAATAGGTATAGAAACAAAATTAAAATTACATTTTAAACAACTATGAAAATAAGCGGAAAGGTGTTTGGTACTTTTTTGAAACTATGTCTGATAGGGGGCAAAAAAGGGTGAAAATAGTTTTTTACTACCTTTTTAATACACTCTTATATTTTAAACTAAAGAATATAGAAAGAAACTTTGTACTGCAATCAATAGATGTAAAAGAAACATGAAATACGTACTTGGTACTTTTTTGATTTTGGAGCCAAGATGGGTAAAAAAGGGATAAAATGATAACTTAACATCTCCAAAGTAATATGAATAGGAACATAATACATTATGTTAACTGCGTTTTAATAAAATGTACCTAATTCAATTGGCACCAAAAAAGTACCAAATTTGCATATGGAACTTTTAGAAATTAGGGAATAAAAAGGGGGAAAAATATTATTAGTATTATTTTATTTTAAACAAATGAATGTTTGTCTGTATGTATGTTCTTTATAGAATAGTAAACTGTGAATTTGATCATGTTATGCTCTTTAGCGAAGATATTGCGGATAAGCCGGTGAAGGTTTTTAAGTTGATAAGACTAATTTCCGACAGATGGCGCCACTGAAAATTACAAAAAATTAATAAAAACTGTACATTTGATCATGCTATGATCTGTAGCAATGTTGTAGCGGATGAGCCGACGAAGGTTTCTTAGTTGTTATAACTGATTTCCGACAGGTGGCGACACTTAAAATTACTTAAAGTTAATTAAATCGTAAACTATACAATTGGTCACACTGTGATCTTTACCAAAGATGTTGCGCATGAGCCGACGATTTTAAATTAATTGGATATTTGTGTGCGATGTCTTTCCTATAAATCAATTTATTTGGCTAATTCTTTATACAAATTTGCCTTGAAATGCTTATCCTAAAGCTCCGAGCAAGGTTTGGTCAACCAGGTACTAGATGCTTATATAGCATTTTACAAAATAATATGTAAAGGAAAGTGTATAGCGTCCGTCACACTATATATTTTTTACAAAATAATATTTACTAAATACAAAATTTACGAACACATATCTGTCTTAGCCATAAAGCAATAACACTGCCTATATCCACAGATTAAATTTAAGATAATAGGTTTTAAAAAAAATATACAGTGGGGCAAATTTTATGATTTTGAAGTTTGATTTTTTTTTTGATTTTTGGAACATGTAAAAAGTTTAAAACTTTAAATAAATATATGTATTTAGCCGTTTTGTGAAATATTAAATTGTGCCCAAAAATCGCATTTTAACCGTGAACATGAAAAGGAAGGAGATGAAATTCGGGAACAAACAAAACCATTATTTTCACTGATTAAGGAATCCTTAAAAAATATAAAATATGAATTTTTTCCTAATAAAAACATTCAAGTAAATCGTCCGTCACATAGCGTCCGCAACAGTACATTTATGGATTTTTGGTGAGACTAGAAACTTAAAAATATTTTATAAAAGCTGTTTTGGAATCCCCTGATTTCCCTCTATCTTCAATGTATTAACAATTTTTTTTATTACTATAACCGATTTGATAAAATTTACAGAAACACGTGTTGAAAAAAAGTCACTTCCATTTTTTGTAGCGTCCGTCACATCACTTTAAAAGCGAATATCTTTTTTCTCCAAAACAAGTATGTAAATTAACAAATGCCATTCGATAGCACAATCGATGTGCAAATATTCCTTAAAATCTGTGCAAAGCTATCTATCATTTAAGTACAACATAATCCGTACAAATGTATCGTCCGTCACGCCGGATTTGCCCTTATAGTGAGTATTATCAAATTACATTCATTGGAATGTTGTCAAAAAATTGGCTATTTGGGGCCATTTATAGAATTATAGGTAACATTTTTAAATCCAATTTAAAGTTTGATTTTTTTTTGGTTTTTGGAACATGTAAAAAGTATAAAACTTAAAATAAATATATGTATTTAGCCGTTTTGTGAAATATTAAATTGTGCCCAAAAATCGCATTTTAACCGTGAACATGAAAAGGAAGGAGATGAAATTCGGAAGCAGACAAAACCATTATTTTCACTGATTAATGAATCCTTAAAAAAATATGAAATATGAATTTTTTCCTAATAAAAAGCATTCAAGTAAAAACTGTATCGTCCGTTTCGTAGCGTCCGCAACAGTACATTTATGGATTTTTGGTAAAAATAGAAACTTAAAAATGTCTTGTAAAAGCTGTTTTGGAATCCTCTGATTTTCCTCTATCTTTAGTGTATTTACAATTTTTTAATTACTATTACCGATTTGATAAAATTTACGGAAACACGTGTTGAAAAAAAAAATGACTTCAATTTTTTGTAGCGTCCGTCACAGCACTTTAAAAGCGAATATTTGTTTCCTCCAATAAAAGTATGTAAATTAACAAACACCATTCGATAGCACAATCGATGTGCTAATATTCTCTGAAATCTGTGCAAAGCTATCTAGTGTAGAACGAAAATGGGATAGATCTAAGTACAACAAAATCCGTACAAATGTATCATTCGTCACGACGGATTTGCCCATATAGTAAGTATTATGAAATCATATTCATTGAAATGCTGTCAAAAAATTGACTATTTGGGGCCATTTATAGACTTATAACTATATTTTATACATTTTTAAATCCAATTTAATAATTTAGTGCAAATCGATTAACAGTTTAGCTACAACGCTACATGAGATTCTTATTTATGCAACGTTGTTTTTGTCATTTAAATTCCAGTTTTTTTTATTTATCAAAAAAATGTTAAAATAAAAAAGTCGAATTCAGTTTTAAATTTGTGACTGTATCTTAAAGACTCAATTAAATCCTTCTCCATTTATAACCGTGCTAGTGTGTAAATAAGACAAAGTAAATTTTTATGTCTTTATACGAGAGCATATTTTTAAGCTGATTTAAGTAACAAAACCATTATAAATCATCGTTTTAAATATGACAGTTTCGCCACAACATTATACACTTTTTATAGAAGCACAGCCAGCGCATACCCAGAGATATGAAAATATCATGACTATAAGAGTATATAAAGTAAGTACTTAATACTTTTAATACGCAGATCCACAAAATAAAAATGTAAGAAAGTGAATTAGTGGGTCATAACCGACTGTATGAAATGCTACTAATGAGGTAAAATGTAGAACGATTGTGAAGCCTAAGATATAAACTATGTCATTTACAAAGACAATGACTAAGGCGCAGACTTTGACATAGACTAAAACATAGACAAAGAAATAGACTAAGGCATAGACTAAGACATAGACTAAGACATAGACCAAGACATAGACTAAGACATAGAATAAGACATAGACTAAAACATAGACTAAAATATAGACTAAGACATAGACTAAGACATAGACTAAGACATAGACTAATACATAGACTAAAACATAGACTAAAATATAGACTAAGACATAGACTAAGACATAGACCAAGACATAGACTAAGACATAGACTAAGACATAGACTAAGACATAGACTAAGACATAGACTAAGACATAGACTAAGACATAGACTAAGACATAGACTAAGACATAGACTAAGACATAGACTAAAACATAGACTAAAATATAGACTAAGACATAGACTAAGACATAGACTAAGACATAGACTAAAACATAGACTAAAATATAGACTAAGACATAGACTAAGACATAGACTAAGACATAGACTAAGACATAGACTAAGACATAAACTAAGACATAGACTAAGACATAGACTAAGACATAGACTAAGACATAGACTAAGACATAGACTAAGACATAGACTAAGACATAGACTAAGACATAGACTAAGACATAGACTAAGATATAGATTAAGACATAGACTAAGACATAGACTAAGACATAGACTAAGACATAGACTAAGACATAGACTAAGACATAGACTAAGACATAGACTAAGACATATACTAAGACATAGACTAAGATATAGACTAAGACATAGACTAAGACATAGACTAAGACATAGACTAAGACATAGACTAAGACATAGACTAAGACATAGACTAAGACATAGACTAAGACATAGTCTAAGACATAGACTAAGACATAGACTAAGACATAGACTAAGACATTGACTAAGACATAGACTAAGACATAGACTAAGACATAGACTAAGACATAGACTAAGACATAGACTAAGACATAGACTAAGACATAGACTAAGACATAGACTAAGACATAGACTAAGACATAGACTAAGACATAGACTAAGACATAGACTAAGACATAGACTAAGACATAGACTAAGACATAGACTAAGACATAGACTAAGACATAGACTAAGACATAGACTAAGACATAGACTAAGACATAGACTAAGACATAGACTAAGACATAGACTAAGACATAGACTAAGACATAGACTAAGACATAGACTAAGACATAGACTAAGACATAGACTAAGACATAGACTAAGACATAGACTAAGACATAGACTAAGACATAGACTAAGACATAGACTAAGACATAGGCTAAGACATAGACTAAAACATAGACTAAGACATAGACTAAGACATAGACTAAGACATAGACTAAGACATAGACTAAGACATAGACTAAGACATAGACTAAGACATAGACTAAGACATAGACTAAGACATAGACTAAGACATAGACTAAGACATAGACTAAGACATAGACTAAGACATAGACTAAGACATAGACTAAGACATAGACTAAGACATAGACTAAGACATAGACTAAGACATAGACTAAGACATATACTAAGACATAGACTAAGATATAGACTAAGACATAGACTAAGACATAGACTAAGACATAGACTAAGACATAGACTAAGACATAGACAAAGACATAGACTAAGACATAGACTAAGACATAGTCTAAGACATAGACTAAGACATAGACTAAGACATAGACTAAGACATAGACTAAGACATAGACTAAGACATAGACTAAGACATAGACTAAGACATAGACTAAGACATAGACTAAGACATAGACTAAGACATAGACTAAGACATAGACTAAGACATAGACTAAGACATAGACTAAGACATAGACTAAGACATAGACTAAGACATAGACTAAGACATAGACTAAGACATAGGCTAAGACATAGGCTAAGACATAGACTAAAACATAGACTAAGACATAGACTAAGACATAGACTAAGACATAGACTAAGACATAGACTAAGACATAGACTAAGACATAGACTAAGACATAGACTAAGACATAGACTAAGACATAGACTAAGACATAGACTAAGACATAGACTAAGACATAGACTAAGACATAGACTAAGACATAGACTAAGACATAGACTAAGACATAGACTAAGACATAGACTAAGACATAGACTAAGACATAGACTAAGACATAGACTAAGACATAGACTAAGACATAGACTAAGACATAGACTAAGACATAGGCTAAGACATAGACTAAAACATAGACTAAGACATAGACTAAGACATAGACTAAGACATAGACTAAGACATAGACTAAGACATAGACTAAGACATAGACTAAGACATAGACTAAGACATAGACTAAGACATAGACTAAGACATAGACTAAGACATAGACTAAGACATAGACTAAGACATAGACTAAGACATAGACTAAGACATAGACTAAGACATAGACTAAGACATAGACTAAGACATAGACTAAGACATAGACTAAGACATAGACTAAGACATAGACTAAGACATAGACTAAGACATAGACTAAGACATAGACTAAGACATAGACTAAGACATATACTAAGACATAGACTAAGATATAGACTAAGACATAGACTAAGACATAGACTAAGACATAGACTAAGACATAGACTAAGACATAGACTAAGACATAGACTAAGACATAGACTAAGACATAGTCTAAGACATAGACTAAGACATAGACTAAGACATAGACTAAGACATAGACTAAGACATAGACTAAGACATAGACTAAGACATAGACTAAGACATAGACTAAGACATAGACTAAGACATAGACTAAGACATAGACTAAGACATAGACTAAGACATAGACTAAGACATAGACTAAGACATAGACTAAGACATAGACTAAGACATAGACTAAGACATAGACTAAGACATAGACTAAGACATAGACTAAGACATAGACTAAGACATAGACTAAGACATAGACTAAGACATAGACTAAGACATAGACTAAGACATAGACTAAGACATAGACTAAGACATAGACTAAGACATAGACTAAGACATAGACTAAGACATAGACTAAGACATAGACTAAGACATAGACTAAGACATAGACTAAGACATAGACTAAGACATAGACTAAGACATAGACTAAGACATAGACTAAGACATAGGCTAAGACATAGACTAAAACATAGACTAAGACATAGACTAAGACATAGACTAAGACATAGACTAAGACATAGACTAAGACATAGACTAAGACATAGACTAAGACATAGACTAAGACATAGACTAAGACATAGACTAAGACATAGACTAAGACATAGACTAAGACATAGACTAAGACACAGACTAAGACATAGACTAAGACATAGACTAAGACATAGACTAAGACATAGACTAAGACATAGACTAAGACATAGACTAAGACATAGACTAAGACATAGACTAAGACATAGACTAAGACATAGACTAAGACATAGACTAAGACATAGACTAAGACATAGACTAAGACATAGACTAAGACATAGACTAAGACATAGACTAAGACATAGACTAAGACATAGACTAAGACATAGACTAAGACATAGACTAAGACATAGACTAAGACATAGACTAAGACATAGACTAAGACATAGACTAAGACATAGACTAAGACATAGACTAAGACATAGACTAAGACATAGACTAAGACATAGACTAAGGCATAGACTAAGACATAGACTAAGACATAGACTAAGACATAGACTAAAAAATAGACTAAGACATAGACTAAGACATAGACTAAGACATAGACTGAGACATAGACTGAGACATAGACTGAGACATAGACTAAGACATAGACTTAGACATAGACTAAGACATAGACTAAGACATAGACTAAGACATAGACTAAGGCATAGACCAAGACATAGACTAAGACATAGACTAAGACATAGACTAAGACATAGACTAAGACATAGACTAAGACATAGACTAAGACATAGACTAAGACATAGACTAAGACATAGACTAAGACATAGACTAAGACATAGACTAAGACATAGACTAAGACATAGACTAAGACATAGACTAAGACATAGACTAAGACATAGTCTAAGACATAGACTAAGGCGAAGAAATAGACTATGGGTTAAAACTGGGCCAGATAAATTACTTTAACACCTTAATATAAGGTAGGAAGCTTGGTCTTTGGTGGTGTAGGGTATTCAAAAGTAAACACTTATACACAATGCATTTTTCATTTACGCCATTCATTCATTTGTTCCTTTTTTACAGCGACTAAAGCACTTTAGCTATGAAGAGATTTTCTGTTTTTTTTTTTTATTTTAAAATGAAAATTATAGCTAATGTAAATAAAAGTGGTAGAAAAAAAAGGATCCTCAGTAAAATGTTCGTACAATAAAATTGTCATCATTGTTCTTTTTTCCATTTCATTCGTCATATTCTTTGGATTATTCGTAGTAGTCGGTTAGTTTTTTTTCCTCTACTCATTTAGTGGATTTAGCTGCTTTTCTCATTTTTCTTTTTGTTTGTTTAAACAATTACTAAAATTTCTTGGTATAGAAATAAAATATTTTCTATATTTTCATTTTGTTGGTTAAAAGGTTTTTTGTCTTTGTATTTTCTTTGCTTAGCAATAATTTAAAACAAAAGAAAATTGTGGTTTTATTAGGCGATGTACACTGGGAAAAAGGGCTAATTTAAATATAATAAATAATATAAAAATATAATATAATAATATAATTTAAATATACCCTTTACAATAATCCAAATCGAGGCCGTAATATCGATAAAAATAAATTTCCCTTAATTAAAGATAATTAAAAGAAAAAAAATTCTTTTAATGATTTCAGGCTATATTTCCCTTTCAGTGTTTTCTTTAGCTGTAAATGTTAACAAGTTTTTTTTTCTTGTATAAAACTTCCAAATTAATTAAACTTTATTTCATTTATGTCCAAAGCTTATAATTTACAATTAAAGACCTTATAACTTTTAATTTAATGTCATTTAACAAAAACATTATTTTTGGTCCTAAATTATTTCTAACTTGCTTTTTTTTTTATTGTTGCTTCGGACTCAAGGGAATGAAAAATTTAATTTTCGCCTACATTTAATATTAATAAAATCCCGATTTCATTTGCCTAATTATCACCTTAGAAATTATACTTATAAATATCTTTTACACCCTACGACGCTTTAGGCGTGGAAAAATATGAAATTTTTCTAAAGAAAAATATGAAATTTTTCTAAAGAAAAATATGAAATTTTTCTAAAGAAAAATATGAAATTTTTCTAAAGAAAAATATGAAATTTTTCTAAAGAAAAATATGAAATTTTTCTAAAGAAAAATATGAAATTTTTCTAAAGAAAAATATGAAATTTTTCTAAAGAAAAATATGAAATTTTTCTAAAGAAAAATATGAAATTTTTCTAAAGAAAAATATGAAATTTTTCTAAAGAAAAATATGAAATTTTTCTAAAGAAAAATATGAAATTTTTCTAAAGAAAAATATGAAATTTTTCTAAAGAAAAATAAAAATATTTTCTAAAGAAAAATAAAAATATTTTCTAAAGAAAAATAAGAAAATTTTCTAAAGAAAAATAAGAAAATTTTCTAAAGAAAAATATGAAATTTTTCTAAAGAAAAATATGAAATTTTTCGAAAGAAAAATATGAAATTTTTCTAAAGAAACATATGAAATTTTTCTAAAGAAAAATATGAAATTTTTCTAAAGAAAAATATGAAATTTTTCTAAAGAAAAATATGAAATTTTTCTAAAGAAAAATATGAAATTTTTCTAAAGAAAAATATGAAATTTTTCTAAAGAAAAATATGAAATTTTTCTAAAGAAAAATATGAAATTTTTCTAAAGAAAAATATGAAATTTTTCTAAAGAAAAATATGAAATTTTCTAAAGAAAAATATAAAATTTTTCTAATGAAAAATATAAAATTTTTCTAAAAAAAAATTTAAAATTTTTGTAAAGAAAAATATAAAATTTTTCTAAAGAAAAATGTAAAACATTTCTAAAGAAAAATATAAAATTTTTCTAAAGAAAAAAATAAAATTTTTCTACAGAAAAATATGAATTTTTTCAATAGAAAAATATGAAATTTTTCTTTAAAAAAATATTAAATTTTTCCCTTTAAAATATGAAATTTTTCTATAGAAAAATATGAAATTTCTCTCTAGAAAAATATGAAATTTTTCTCTAGAAAAATATGAAATTTTTCTTTAGAAAAATATTAATTTTTTCTTTAGAAAAATATGAAATTTTTCTTTAGAAAAATATGAAATTTTTCTTTAGAAAAATATGAAATTTTTCTTAGCAAAATATGAAATTTTTCTTTAGAAAAATATGAAATTTTTCTTTAGAAAAATATGAAATTTTTCTTTAGAAAAATATGAAATTTTTCTTTAGAAAAATATGAAATTTTTCTATAGAAAAATTATGAAATTTTTCTATAGAAAAATAATGAATTTTTTCTATAGAAAAATGATGAAATTTTCTATAGAAAAATGATGAAATTTTTCTATAGAAAAATGATGAAATTTTTCTATAGAAAAATGATGAAATTTTTCTATAGAAAAATTATGAAATTTTTCTATAGAAAAATTATGAAATTTTTCTATAGAAAAATTATGAAATTATGAAATTTTTTATAGAAAAATTATGAAATTTTTCTATAGAAAAATTATGAAATTATGAAATTTTTCTATAGACAAATTATAAAATTTTTCTACAGAAAAATTATGAAATTATGAAATTTTTCTATAGAAAAATTATGAAATTTTTCTATAGAAAAATTATGAAATTTTTCTATAGAAAAATTATGAAATTTTTCTATAGAAAAATTATGAAATTTTTCTATAGAAAAATTATGAAATTTTTCTATAGAAAAATTATGAAATTTTTCTATAGAAAAATTATGAAATTTTTCTATAGAAAAATTATGAAATTTTTCTATAGAAAAATTATGAAATTTTTCTATAGAAAAATGATGAAATTTTTCTATAGAAAAATTATGAAATTTTTCTATAGAAAAATTATGAAATTTTTCTATAGAAAAATGATGAAATTTTTCTATAGAAAAATGATGAAATTTTTCTATAGAAAAATTATGAAATTTTTCTATAGAAAAATTATGAAATTATGAAATTTTTTATAGAAAAATTATGAAATTTTTCTATAGAAAAATTATGAAATTTTTCTATAGAAAAATTATGAAATTATGAAATATTTCTATAGACAAATTATAAAATTTTTCTATAGAAAAATTATGAAATTATGAAATTTTTCTATAGAAAAATTATGAAATTTTTCTATAGAAAAATTATGAAATTTTTCTATAGAAAAATGATGAAATTTTTCTATAGAAAAATGATGAAATTTTTCTATAGAAAAATTATGAAATTTTTCTATAAAAAAATTATGAAATTATGAAATTTTTTATAGAAAAATTATGAAATTTTTCTATAGAAAAATTATGAAATTATGAAATTTTTCTATAGACAAATTATAAAATTTTTCTATAGAAAAATTATGAAATTATGAAATTTTTCTATAGAAAAATTATGAAATTTTTCTATAGAAAAATTATGAAATTTTTCTATAGAAAAATTATGAAATTTTTCTATAGAAAAATTATGAAATTTTTCTATAGAAAAATTATGAAATTTTTCTATAGAAAAATTATGAAATTTTTCTATAGAAAAAATTATGAAATTTTTCTATAGAAAAATTATGAAATTTTTCTATAGAAAAATTATGAAATTTTTCTATAGAAAAATTATGAAATTTTTCTATAGAAAAATTATGAAATTTTTCTATAGAAAAATTATGAAATTTTTCTATAGAAAAATTATGAAATTTTTCTATAGAAAAATTATGAAATTTTTCTATAGAAAAATTATGAAATTTTTCTATAGAAAAATTATGAAATTTTTCTATAGAAAAATTATGAAATTTTTCTATAGAAAAATTATGAAATTTTTCTATAGAAAAATTATGAAATTTTTCTATAGAAAAATTATGAAATTTTTCTATAGAAAAATTATGAAATTTTTCTATAGAAAAATTATGAAATTTTTCTATAGAAAAATTATGAAATTTTTCTATAGAAAAATTATGAAATTTTTCTATAGAAAAATTATGAAATTTTTCTATAGAAAAATTATGAAATTTTTCTATAGAAAAATTATGAAATTTTTCTATAGAAAAATTATGAAATTTTTCTATAGAAAAATTATGAAATTTTTCTATAGAAAAATTATGAAATTTTTCTATAGAAAAATTATGAAATTTTTCTATAGAAAAATTATGAAATTTTTCTATAGAAAAATTATGAAATTTTTCTATAGAAAAATTATGAAATTTTTCTATAGAAAAATTATGAAATTTTTCTATAGAAAAATTATGAAATTTTTCTATAGAAAAATTATGAAATTTTTCTATAGAAAAATTATGAAATTTTTCTATAGAAAAATTATGAAATTTTTCTATAGAAAAATTATGAAATTTTTCTATAGAAAACTTTGAAATTTTTCTATAGAAAACTATGAAATTTTTCTATAGAAAGCTATGAAATTTTTCTAAAGAAAAATATGAAATTTTTGAACTTGCACAGTGTAATTTAATCCCTGTTTTTGTTGTTTTCGAGTGTTAATATTCATGTTTAGCCTGACAATAATGTGGTAAACATAAAATTAATTACCATAGATAAGTAAACAGTTCCAGGTAGCATGACCTGTCATATATTTGTTCAATTCATAAATTGTCGTATGAGTTGTATAATGTTCACTGATATCATATACCGATTTATGTTTGCATTATCGATTTATCTGTTCATTATTTTAATATACAATTTTTTAAGATTTATGATCAATTTTGATATGTTTGTGGTATTTGGGTGACTATTTGGGGTCTGAGAGATATAGTCAAATATGGAATGATTCTACATATACGAATACCATTTGATTGAAATAGAGTATAATTTTAGGCCAATTGTTTATATAAAAGAGGTTGGTGTCAGCCCATATTTTTTATGATTTACATGCATTAGCATAATTTTTATAAAGCCTTTTTACAACTACACACAACTAATACAACGACTTGTGAATTGGTATTTAAGTATGATATTTAAGTATGTTTGTATGTTTTTGATCGCTACAAATATTTATTACAAATAAATAATTGTAATTAATGGATAAATACACTGAAAGAATTTAGGGAGTTCCTAATTCTATTATAAAATAAAACTCTTAGTCTCCACTTCTTAAAAAAGTTTAGTCAAAAATAGGCTGGATAGGAGTTGGGAAAATTGCCTTTAACTCTAAATATATAAGTATAGCCTATAAATTATTAAAAATGGATCATTCAAAACTTGTATCAGCCGGATTAGCGTGAAAAGCCGATCCGTTAGAAAGACAGGCTCTACATCAAGTCAAGTTGATTTCTCTCTCTGTATATTAAACAAATTATATTAAAACATTCATAAATATCTTCACATAATGCAAGTGCAAATTTAATTTATGTATTTTAATTTTCAATGTCGTTGCATGTTTGTTTATGATTAAAATTATAATAAATGCTTTACAACATCACAAAAGTTGAGTGACTTTTCAATAATAATTTGTTTATTTATTTAATTTATAACAAATAACAGAAGCAATTAAATGCATCCATTATCGAGCATCGCTCATTAGTTTTACCACGAGGTTGGTGTTGTGGCAACTATTGCGGCCGTAACGCTAAAACCCAGCAGCCGAGCACCGGCAACGCCACCACAAAAGTAGTAAACTTTTTTTAATTGGCTACAAAGTGATGGACTGATAATGTAATTAGTTTTATAAATTTATCATATTGTGTTTAATGAAATGTTTATAAAATATTAAAATAGCTATAATTATTTGCATAATAATTGTTTAAAATTATTTATATTAGATGATATTTTATGGCTATTGTTTACGGCAAGTACGGCAAGTATTGTCAAAGATTTTCAGTTTCGAAGCCTAAATCGACCCGTTTAACAATGCCTCTAGATCTTTTTAGCGGAGGTTTCTTAAGTCTAAAGCGCACAGTGAAATTTTGCCCTACAATAACCTCAGGTTTTTCGAAAATTAAAAACGGTCAAGAAGTCACATCTTTGATCAGATGTAAAATATTTTTATATGTGCGAAATCTGCTAGTTGAGATCTACATTGCTATAGTATGGTTTAGCAACTATAGTTTATAAGTCTATAGTCGACGACTATAAAGTCTATAGTCGACGACTATAAAGTCTATAGTCGACGACTATAAAGTCTATAGTCGACGACTATAAAGTCTATAGTCGACGACTATAAAGTCTATAGTCGACGACTATAAAGTCTATAGTCGACGACTATAAAGTCTATAGTCGACGACTATAAAGTCTATAGTCGACGACTATAAAGTCTATAGTCGACGACTATAAAGTCTATAGTCGACGACTATAAAGTCTATAGTCGACGACTATAAAGTCTATAGTCGACGACTATAAAGTCTATAGTCGACGACTATAAAGTCTATAGTCGACGACTATAAAGTCTATAGTCGACGACTATAAAGTCTATAGTCGACGACTATTAAGTCTATAGTCGACGACTATAAAGTCTATAGTCGACGACTATAAAGTCTATAGTCGACGACTATAAAGTCTATAGTCGACGACTATAAAGTCTATAGTCGACGACTATAAAGTCTATAGTCGACGACTATAAAGTCTATAGTCGACGACTATAAAGTCTATAGTCGACGACTATAAAGTCTATAGTCGACGACTATAAAGTCTATAGTCGACAACTATAAAGTCTATAGTCGACGACTATAAAGTCTATAGTCGACGACTATAAAGTCTATAGTCGACGACTATAAAGTCTATAGTCGACGACTATAAAGTCTATAGTCGACGACTATAAAGTCTATAGTCGACGACTATAAAGTCTATAGTCGACGACTATAAAGTCTATAGTCGACGACTATAAAGTCTATAGTCGACGACTATAAAGTCTATAGTCGACGACTATAAAGTCTATAGTCGACGACTATAAAGTCTATAGTCGACAACTATAAAGTCTATAGTCGACGACTATAAAGTCTATAGTCGACGACTATAAAGTCTATAGTCGACGACTATAAAGTCTATAGTCGACGACTATAAAGTCTATAGTCGACGACTATAAAGTCTATAGTCGACGACTATAAAGTCTATAGTCGACGACTATAAAGTCTATAGTCGACGACTATAAAGTCTATAGTCGACGACTATAAAGTCTATAGTCGACGACTATAAAGTCTATAGTCGACGACTATAAAGTCTATAGTCGACGACTATAAAGTCTATAGTCGACGACTATAAAGTCTATAGTCGACGACTATAAAGTCTATAGTCGACGACTATAAAGTCTATAGTCGACAACTATAAAGTCTATAGTCGACGACTATAAAGTCTATAGTCGACGACTATAAAGTCTATAGTCGACGACTATAAAGTCTATAGTCGACGACTATAAAGTCTATAGTCGACGACTATAAAGTCTATAGTCGACGACTATAAAGTCTATAGTCGACGACTATAAAGTCTATAGTCGACGACTATAAAGTCTATAGTCGACGACTATAAAGTCTATAGTCGACGACTATAAAGTCTATAGTCGACAACTATAAAGTCTATAGTCGACGACTATAAAGTCTATAGTCGACGACTATAAAGTCTATAGTCGACGACTATAAAGTCTATAGTCGACGACTATAAAGTCTATAGTCGACGACTATAAAGTCTATAGTCGACGACTATAAAGTCTATAGTCGACGACTATAAAGTCTATAGTCGACGACTATAAAGTCTATAGTCGACGACTATAAAGTCTATAGTCGACGACTATAAAGTCTATAGTCGACGACTATAAAGTCTATAGTCGACGACTATAAAGTCTATAGTCGACGACTATAAAGTCTATAGTCGACGACTATAAAGTCTATAGTCGACGACTATAAAGTCTATAGTCGACGACTATAAAGTCTATAGTCGACGACTATAAAGTCTATAGTCGACGACTATAAAGTCTATAGTCGACGACTATAAAGTCTATAGTCGACGACTATAAAGTCTATAGTCGACGACTATAAAGTCTATAGTCGATGACTATAAAGTCTATAGTCGACGACTATAAAGTCTATAGTCGACGACTATAAAGTCTATAGTCGACGACTATAAAGTCTATAGTCGACGACTATAAAGTCTATAGTCGACGACTATAAAGTCTATTGTCGACGACTATAAAGTCTATTGTCGACGACTATAAAGTCTATAGTCGACGACTATAAAGTCTATAGTCGACGACTATAAAGTCTATAGTCGACGACTATAAAGTCTATAGTCGACGACTATAAAGTCTATAGTCGACGACTATAAAGTCTATAGTCGACGACAATAAAGTCTATAGTCGACGACTATAAAGTCTATAGTCGACGACTATAAAGTCTATAGTCGACGACTATAAAGTCTATAGTCGACGACTATAAAATCTATAGTCGACGACTATAAAGTCTATAGTCGACGACTATAAAGTCTATAGTCGACGACTATAAAGTCTATAGTCGACGACTATAAAGTCTATAGTCGACGACTATAAAGTCTATAGTCGACGACTATAAAGTCTATAGTCGACGACTATAAAGTCTATAGTCGACGACTATAAAGTCTATAGTCGACGACTATAAAGTCTATAGTCGACGACTATAAAGTCTATAGTCGACGACTATAAAGTCTATAGTCGACGACTATAAAGTCTATAGTCGACGACTATAAAGTCTATAGTCGACGACTATAAAGTCTATAGTCGACGACTATAAAGTCTATAGACGACGACTATAAAGTCTATAGTCGACGACTATAAAGTCTATAGTCGACGACTATAAAGTCTATAGTCGACGACTATAAAGTCTATAGTCGACGACTATAAAGTCTATAGTCGACGACTATAAAGTCTATAGTCGACGACTATAAAGTCTATAGTCGACGACTATAAAGTCTATAGTCGACGACTATAAAGTCTATAGTCGACGACTATAAAGTCTATAGTCGACGACTATAAAGTCTATAGTCGACGACTATAAAGTCTATAGTCGACGACTATAAAGTCTATAGTCGACGACTATAAAGTCTATAGTCGACGACTATAAAGTCTATAGTCGACGACTATAAAGTCTATAGTCGACGACTATAAAGTCTATAGTCGACGACTATAAAGTCTATAGTCGACGACTATAAAGTCTATAGTCGACGACTATAAAGGGTATAGTCGACGACTATAAAGTCTATAGTCGACGACTATAAAATCTATAGTCGACGACTATAAAGTCTATAGTCGACGACTATAAAGTCTATAGTCGACGACTATAAAGTCTATAGTCGACGACTATAAAGTCTATAGTCGACGACTATAAAGTCTATAGTCGACGACTATAAAGTCTATAGTCGACGACTATAAAGTCTATAGTCGACGACTATAAAGTCTATAGTCGACGACTATAAAGTCTATAGTCGACGACTATAAAGTCTATAGTCGACGACTATAAAGTCTATAGTCGACGACTATAAAGTCTATAGTCGACGACTATAAAGTCTATAGTCGACGGCTATAAAGTCTATAGTCGACGACTATAAAGTCTATAGTCGACGACTATAAAGTCTATAGTCGACGACTATAAAGTCTATAGTCGACGGCTATAAAGTCTATAGTCGACGACTATAAAGTCTATAGTCGACGACTATAAAGTCTATAGTCGACGACTATAAAATCTATAGTCGACGACTATAAAGTCTATAGTCGACGACTATAAAGTCTATAGTCGACGACTATAAAGTCTATAGTCGACGACTATAAAGTCTATAGTCGACGACTATAAAGTCTATAGTCGACGACTATAAAGTCTATAGTCGACGACTATAAAGTCTATAGTCGACGACTATAAAGTCTATAGTCGACGACTATAAAGTCTATAGTCGACGACTATAAAGTCTATAGTCGACGACTATAAAGTCTATAGTCGACGACTATAAAGTCTATAGTCGACGACTATAAAGTCTATAGTCGACGACTATAAAGTCTATAGTCGACGACTATAAAGTCTATAGTCGACGACTATAAAGTCTATAGTCGACGACTATTAAGTCTATAGTCGACGACTATAAAGTCTATAGTCGACGACTATAATGAATCCAAATTTTTCGTGATTTTTCCAAAATTTGTTTTATTGTATTTCTAAGAAATGCATTTTATGAAAATCAAGCGTTTAAAAGTTCTTGAATTATTTCCCTATTTTTTTTTTTGTCAACCCACTGTTCGCTATTAATAATTACATGTAATCATTTTGTATTCGATTGCCGATTGAATTAAGGATTTTAAACATTTCTCTAAATTTCATCTTTTTAAAGTCAATTCCGAATGTTCTTAAAAATTCACAAAAATCATAGTTACCTCAATATATTTTTTTAATTGGACACTTTGGAACTTAGATAATATACCTGGAAAAAAACAAATGAAAGAAAATTATTAAAATAAATAAATTTGAAAAAATTTACTACAAATTAAATATTTTAAATTTTAAAACCAGAGACCGGATATTAATACTTTTAAAACAATATTTTCATATTTAAATCCACAAAAAAACAATCATTGAAGTTTAAAAAAAAATTAAAAACCCCTCATGATTTTTATTAGTTCGAAAAATTTTTTTTCTTTTTTCAATCCGATGAAAAAAAATATAAAAAAATCGTTTGGAATATTTATCAGTTCAAAATAATTTTCATCTTTTTTCATCCGATGAAAATAAATTTTTATAGAAAATATTCAAATTTTATTTCTGTATTTGTCCGGGTATAAAGCATCTTTAGGACGTTTAAATAACAATAAATTCAATTATTGTTGCAAATTTTATATGAAAATGGGTTTGGGCAACAAATTATCGTTGTCTAAATGCGTTTGAAACATTTAAAAGTTAAATTTCTTTAGAAATAGCGACGCGAATCAAAGAAACCACAAATAGTTCCCATTAGAACTGTTATCTTTAACATCGATGACCAAAAACATTGCAATAAATTGAAAAATATTCATTCATTCATTGTTGAAAATTTTGAAATTTCATAAAAATTTTATTTTTATACCCTTCACCACCATAGGTGGAAAGGGTATTATAAGTTTGTGCTGATGTTTGTAACGCATAGAAATATTTGTCTTAGACCCACCTTTTAGTATACCAATAGGCTTAGAATCACATTCTGAGTCGATTTAGCGATGTCCGTTTGTCCGTCCGTCTGGACGGCTGGCTGGCTAGACCCCCATGTAAACCTTGTAATCAAACTACAGGTCGGAATTCTAAAGATAATGTGATGGAATTTGGCACAGATCATAGTGGGACCATGGCTATTGAAATTCGTCAAAATCGGTCCATTATTTATGGTACCTCCCATAGGTCCCACTTCCCGGAATTGCTATATTGGCCACAAATATCAATATTTTTTCATGAAATTTAAAACAGATACTGCTTATGTAAACTTAAATCACTGTACCAAATTTCGTTGAAATCGGTCCACATTTGACCATAGCTCCCATACAAACTCTTCTTCAAAAACGCACTAAATGAGACAAAAAATCACTAAAACGCTCGTACATCTAAAGATAATGAAAATTTAGAGTTTATTTTTTGCATACATAATTTTTGTAACAACTGTAATCAATTTGCCAAATTTCGAGATAATCGGTCCACATTTGACCCTAGCTCTCATATAAGTCCAAATGACGGAATATATACGTTTTGAGAAAATGTTTGTATGATGGCAAAATTTAGCAAATATTTGTCTTTATACAGGAAAAATAACACCTTTGACCTTAGTGGTGAAGGGTATCGTATGGTCGGCTTGACTGACTATAGCGCTTTCTTACTTGTTTCAAAGTCAAAACAGAAGTTCAAAAATAAAACAATCAATAAAATATTTTGCTGTTCGGATATTTATCGTTATAGATATTTAAAATTTTCATCATGAAGGATATTTATATTTCAAGTATAAATCCCTCTTTTTTATTCTTCGATCGAAATGAAATCAAATTTTCATCGGCAATGATATTTATACTTGATGGATTTAAAAAATAAAACGATCTCTGGTCTCTGTTTAAAACCAAATTTTAACAAACAGAAATTTTTCACTTTATACTTTTATTATACCCACTTTCATTATATCCACCATAAAAAATTGGAGATTGTCATTCCGTTTGTTATTTTCTTAATATTGTTTCAAAAACCAAAATTCTGAATTCTAAAGAAATTCTAAGCCGATTGAGCGATGGCCGACTGTCTGTTGAAATCATGATAACGCCAAAACAAAACTTGGTAAAGATATTTTTCGTTCATGGGGAAATTTTGGTATTGAAATTAGGCAAAATTGGTTCACATTTGACCATAGCTCCCGCAAAACCTCGTTGCTTATTTGTTAATAAATGACAAATTATAATAGTTATGATGATAAAATATGGTAAATATATAGAAGGTTTTCATAAGCATTAGGTAGCATATAAAATTTCATCGAAAACGGTTCATATTTAACTTCTCTATTCTTAAATTTAGTCGAAATACCTATTACAATTGTATTCAATTTATCAGCATTAATGTGTTTCCCGGGCCGGGGTTATATGGGAGATTTAACTAAATGTTAACCGATTTCGTACACAACTTCTTTTACATATCAAAATTACTTTTGTACAAGTTTGTCTCTCTAGCTCTTGTAGTTAAGGAGCTATCGCTCTTTCATCTGACGGACAGACGGATATAAACCCCCTTTTCTTTTTGTATTTTTGTGTTTCCGTAAGTTTTTTATATGGGAGCTATGGTTAAATGGTGACCGATTGTGACAAAATTTTTCACACTGGCTGGCATTCACATAAGACTTCCTTGTGCTAAATTTAGTGGCCAAAGCTATTACAGTTTATCATTTATTGGCATTTAAGTGTATTTCAGGTGGAATTTAGGCTGTTTCTGTAAGTTTTTTATATGGAAGCTATGGTTAAATGTGAACCGATTTCGATGAAATTTTATATGCTGCCTGGTGCTTATGTAAAACTTCCAGGTACCAAATTTTGTCATCATAGCTGTTATAATTTGTCATTTATTAGCAAATAAGCGATTTGACTAGATGAGGTTATACGGGAGCTATGGTCAAATGTTAACCGATTTTGCTCAATTTCAATATAAAAACTTTCTTATAGATGAAGAATATTTTTACTTGGTTTCAGTGAGCTAGCTCCTTTCGTTTAGGCGTTATCGTGATTTCAACAGAGAGACAGACGGACAGATAGACAGGCAGATAGACAGGCAGACAGACAGGCAGACAGACAGACAGACAGACAGACAGACAGACAGACAGACAGACAGACAGACAGACAGACAGACAGACAGACAGACAGACAGACAGACAGACAGATAGACAGACAGACAGACAGACAGACAGACAGACAGACAGACAGACAGACAGACAGACAGACAGACAGACAGACAGACCGATAGACAGACAGACAGACAGACAGATAGACAGACAGACAGACAGACAGACAGACAGACAGACAGACAGACAGACAGACAGACAGACAGACAGACAGACAGACAGATAGACAGACAGACAGACAGACAGACAGACAGACAGATAGACAGACAGACAGACAGACAGACAGACAGACAGACAGACAGACAGACAGACAGACAGATAGACAGACAGACAGACAGACAGACAGACAGACAGACAGACAGACAGATATACAGACAGACAGGCGGACATCGCTCAATCGTCTTAGAATTTCATAAGGATTCAGAATACATATCGTTTTTGATTTTTGAGCCAATATTAAGGAAATTACAAACGGAATGACAATCTCAATATACCCCCCATTCTTTTTGATGGTGGGTATAAAATATGGGCTAGTAATTCACTCCTGGAAAAAAACAATTTTATATAAAAAAGCTAAGTTTGGAATAAAAACGGCTCCTCTAAGGTTAAAAGAGGACATCCAAAACTTCGATAAAAAACCAAGTAGAGAAAAGCTTGGACTACGAAATTGGAAATTATGCGCACAAGATCGAAGCGCATGGATTTCTAAAATATGCTCAGGCTTTAACCTTTACATTTAAGTAAATAAGAATAGTTTTTATATTGTCCGGTTCAAATTTTATTAAATACCTCTACATGCCCTACTAAATACATGGGTGTTTTGTTTCATATGTGTCAAAGACCACAACATGACAATTTCATGTTCATACAGGATATAATCCATTTATTTTTTGTGAAATATGCAAATCAATCATTTTTATCTACCCAAAGTAATTATTTTATCACATCCTACAATATTTTCTATGCACTTTCATTTTTGTTGGCAGTTTATAGATTTATGTACAGTTTGATTTTTAAGATTTTATAAAAAAAACATGAACAAATAAACTATTTCTAGTGACAACTTAAAGGCTACCATTCACTTTTTAATATATTCTTGTACGTTTTTTTTCCTTCAAAGCACCTTAACAGGTGACATTTTCATTAAACACTCTCGGTTGACACAGTTAATTTGCAATATTTTCATGTTTTAAACATCAATTATGATGTTGTCGTAAAAAATGTAAATTTTCTTTACAACATCATAATCATCATCAGCAATAACTTTAAAACAGTTTCACTACTTTCTCTAAGAGACCAGAAAAATAAAATAAAAAAACTCGACAAAACCAACATAAAACTTAAAGTAAATACATCAAACTAACATCTACTATAAAGTAAACTTTACACATTATGTTATTATTACTGTAGACATGTGACATTGATGATGCGTTTCTTTTTGTTCTTCATAAAATGACAGATGGATATGTTAAAAAGAAAAAATATGGCAAAAATATCAAAGACAATCTTTGGTTAAGTGGATTTTTGTCTTGCTTCTTCTCTTTCCATTATTTGCACTTAATCTAATAAAACTATAAATATTATCGAAGTATGTTTTTTTTTACATGTGTAAATCTTACATTTACCCGAATTTATATACATAAGTAATTGAGCTTAAACATTTATACAATACGCAAACATATGTGCACGCAAATGATGCCTTAAGCGTATTTTTATATCTGACACTTTTGCTGTAATGTCAAATTGATTGGCATTAAGACAGACAGACAGACGTAGATGGATGTATGGAAGGATGGACGGACGGACAGACAGACAGACAAACGAATAGATGAATGGAATGACAGACATCCAAACCGAAAGAGACAATGCCATCATGAATCATAAAATTGTATTATAAACTGAAAATTCATATAAGAAGACATGGAACATATCCCAGCAAATAAGACTATGATTTTAGAGTCTGAGTTTCATATGATAATCTGAGTTTATGACTTAAGGCAATAAGCAACCGTCAGTTGCCTTTTGCCTAAATTTGAATAAGCTACTTCATTTATTTCGTATTTGACAATAAATAGACTACATCACAATTTAAGAATGAAACGAAAAAAAGTACCGTACCATCACTCAAACTAAGACTGGGTAGTCTGCATCATTTATTTCTATGGCAAGGTAGTGATTTACTGAATTTCATTATGGCCGCAAAAGCACGAAAGATGCAGAACTTCTGGATGGATCCCAGTTGAGGTCTCTACTTCTGATCTGGTTTTATCAGATCGGAAATTAAAAGTGAGGAAGATTATTGTAGTGAAATTTGAAAGGTTAGTTTTTCAGCCAATAAAGTCGTTGCACAGTGATTTGAGCCCATAGTAAAATTGAAAAAAAGAAGGAATAAATTTACAGCATTAACAGACTTAAGCCCAGTTAGAAAAAATATAAAATAAAATTGAAAAAAATCCGTATATTTTTCCCGCAAGGGATCAGTATAATTTCCAAAATTCGTCCATAATACATTCTCCTTTTTAAATTGTAAGGGTCGATGTTGAATGTGAACCACACCTAAACGCCAAGTTTTTTCCGAATTTTATTTGACATTTCTCTATTTCAGACTTACTCAATTTGAACCATGGAGAGATACACAATCCAACAACGTGTTAAAGTTATCCAGACTTATTATGAAAATGGGCGTTCAAATCAAAATGCATATCGTGCACTTCGTGATTTTTTTGGTCAATTTGATCGTCCAAATGTGCGTACAATTGCAAAAATCGTGGAAAAAATCGAGCAAACCGGGTCTGTAGAAGATGTGAGAACACCAGTGCATGCTTGTACTGCCGAAAATATTGCTGCTGTTCGCGATAGTGTGGCTGAAGAGCCCCAACTCGTCGTCGTGCCCAACAATTGCACCTCTCACGCTCGTCGTTGATGAACATTATGTATAAAGACTTGCATTTACACGCTTACAAGGTGCAATTGATCCAAGAACTAAAGCCTCTTGACCATTACAAACGTTTTGAATAGGCAGAATGGTGGCAAGAAATGGCAACAGTGGATGATCAATTTTCGAAGAAAATCATCTTCAGTGATGAGGCACATTTTCATTTCAGTGGATTCGTCAATAAACAGAGTTTCCGCATTTGGGCGAATGAGAATCCAAGAGTGATTGTCGAAAAACCAATGCACCCACAAAGAGTGACTGATTGGTGCGGTTTATGGGCTGGCGGCATCATTGGGCAGTAATTTTTCCAAAATGAGGCCGATCAGGCAGTTACTGTGAATGGTGTTCGCTATCGTGAGATGATAACGAACTTTTTATGGCCCAAATTTGAAGATATGGATGTGGACGATATGTGGTTTCAGCAGGACGGTGCCACTTGCCACACAGCTAACGAAACAATGGCTCTTTTGGGCAACAAATTCAATGGCCGTGTTATCTCACGTAATGGCGATGTCAATTCGCCGCCAAGATCATGTGATTTGACACCGTTGGACTTTTTTCTTTGGGGTTATTTGAAAGAAAAGGTGTACGTCAATATTCCAGCAACAATTCAAGAGCTAAAGGATGAGATAATTCATCACATTAACGGCAAAGAACCTCCATTATGCCTCAGGGTCATCATAAATTTGGAATATCGGCCGATATTTTGTTCCATACATAATTGAGTAATACCAATACATCATAATAAAATTTGGTGTTTTATTCAAAATCAACATCGGCCCTTGAAATTTAACCACCCGATATATATACATATATATATATATATATATATATATATATATATATATATATATATATAATTATTGCTCGTTTAAGAATATAAGATAAGTGACAAAATATGCAAATCTACAACTAGGTAATGCTTTGTATATGTAAATTATAGTAACTTTACGTAAATGACTGGAGATTTTCTGCTAAAGCTTAATTTCTCGACATTTTTTAAAACACTTGGGAATATTGGAATCTCCTTAACACAAAAACCAGGCAAAGTGCTTTGTGAGGAAGAGTTTTTAGAGTCTGCAGAGAATCTTAAAAGGCTAGTGGTTCAGCCTGTTCTTTGACAAATTTACTATATCTATTACGTGTATCAATATAAGAACTTAAGAACACCGGGAAAACTTATCTACCTATAGCCATCAGAGGGTTAAAACGACCCGAACTCAGAATCATATTTTATAGACTCTAGTCATGAGATTATAACTATTTCTGTTTTCTGGGTTTTTCATTTGCAACCACCATTTGCTTATCTATGTCATGGACTGACTACTGCTGTAAATGCCATTGAAATAACAAATTTGAAGACAAGAAAATAAAAATCCAACATTCAAAAACATTTTCAACTGCTTCACAAACCCAGTGACATACTCCGGAATTTTCCTCCGCCCAATAAACAACACACAATGTTGCGGACTAATGTTGCTGCGCTTGAAAATGAAACATCGCATCACATCAACAACATCGACAGCAAAGCATCATGTAAAACACATCAGCATCACAAGTTTTTATTTTGAATCAAAATTTTCCAACAACAGCAAAATCCTTTAACAAAAAAGTTATTTTTAAAGCAATAGCAGCAGAAATAACAATTTATGTTTTTTGTCGAGCTCTTTGCAATTTTTGCCAACATTTGACATTATTGCATTTTGAAGATTTTCCGATTTTCTTTTTTTGATGCCATTGCGATGGGTGTGTTTCTGATACGGTCTTCAAGTTTTGACAAATAATGTCGATCATGTCGTGTTGTTTGTCTGCTGTTGTTGTTTTTGTTATTTACTTTAAATAATAGACAATCTTTGTTTTTCGTCATTGATATACTTCATCAATTTGACGATTTTCTATTGATTCTTACAAATTGTTTACAAAATGATTTAACTCTGGTCTTGTCCTGAGTGATTTATGGTGAAGGCTTAAGATATAAACAAATTTAAAGTAAAAAATATCTTTCCATATAAAAGTTGAGGACGAAAAAAGTTTTCTATTGAAAAGTTGACATTGGGAAGAGGTTTCTATGGAAAAGTTGACGATGGGAAGAGTTTTCTATAGAAAAGTTGACGACAGGAATTGTTTTCTATAGAAAAGTTGACGATGGGAAGACTTTTCTATAGAAAAGTTGACGATAGGAAGAGTTTTCTATAGAAAAGTTGACGATAGGAAGAGTTTTCTATAGAAAAGTTGACGATAGGAAGAGTTTTCTATAGAAAAGTTGACGATAGGAAGACTTTTCTATAGAAAAGTTGACGATAGGAAGAGTTTTCTATAGAAAAGTTGAAGATGGGAAGAGTTTTTTTATAGAAAAGTTGCCGATGGGAAGAGTTTTTTATAGAAAAGTTGACGATATGAAGATTTTCTATACAAAATTTGACGATAGGAAGACTTTTCTATAGAAAAGTTGACGATAGGAAGACTTTTCTATAGAAAAGTTGACGATAGGAAGACTTTTCTATAGAAAAGTTGACGATAGGAAGACTTTTCTATAGAAAAGTTGACGATAGGAAGACTTTTCTATAGAAAAGTTGACGATAGGAAGACTTTTCTATAGAAAAGTTGACGATAGGAAGACTTTTCTATAGAAAAGTTGACGATAGGAAGACTTTTCTATAGAAGACTTTTCTATAGAAAAGTTGACGATATGAAGACTTTTCTATAGAAAAGTTGACGATAGGAAGACTTTTCTATAGAAAAGTTGACGATAGGAAGACTTTTCTGTGGAAAAGTTGACGATAGGAAGACTTTTCTATAAAAAAGTTGACGATAGGAAGACTTTTCTATAAAAAAGTTGACGATAGGAAGACTTTTTTATAGAAAAGTTGACGATAGGAAGACTTTTCTATAGAAAAGTTGAAGAAAGGAAGACTTTTCTATAGAAAAGTTGACGAAAGGAAGACTTTTCTATAGAAAAGTTGACGATAGGACTTTTCTATAGAAAAGTTGACGATAGGAAGACTTTTCTATAGAAAAGTTGACGATAGGAAGACTTTTCTATAGAAAAGTTGACGATAGGAAGACTTTTCTATAGAAAAGTTGACGATAGGAAGACTTTTCTATAGAAAAGTTGACGATAGGAAGACTTTTCTATAGAAAAGTTGACGATAGGAAGACTTTTCTATAGAAAAGTTGACGATATGAAGATTTTCTATACAAAATTTGACTATAGGAAGACTTTTCTATAGAAAAGTTGACGATAGGAAGACTTTTCTATAGAAAAGTTGACGATAGGAAGACTTTTCTATAGAAAAGTTGACGATAGGAAGACTTTTCTATAGAAAAGTTGACGATAGGAAGACTTTTCTATAGAAAAGTTGACGATAGGAAGACTTTTCTATAGAAAAGTTGACGATAGGAAGACTTTTCTATAGAAAAGTTGACGATAGGAAGACTTTTCTATAGAAAAGTTGACGATAGGAAGACTTTTCTATAGAAAAGTTGACGATAGGAAGACTTTTCTATAGAAAAGTTGACGATAGGAAGACTTTTCTATAGAAAAGTTGACGATAGGAAGACTTTTCTATAGAAAAGTTGACGATATCAAGACTTTTCTATAGAAAAGTTGACGATAGGAAGACTTTTCTATAGAAAAATTGACGATAAGAAGACTTTTCTATAGAAAAGTTGACGATAGGAAGACTTTTCTATAGAAAAGTTGACGATAGGAAGACTTTTCTATAGAAAAGTTGACGATAGGAAGACTTTTCTATAGAAAAGTTGACGATAGGAAGACTTTTCTATAGAAAAGTTGACGATAGGAAGACTTTTCTATAGAAAAGTTGACAATAGGAAGAGTTTTCTATAGAAAAGTTGACAATAGGAAGAGTTTTCTGTAAAAAGGTTGACAATGGGAAGAGTTTTCTATTAAAAAGTTGACTATGAGAAGAGTTTTCTATAGTAAAGTTGACCATAGTAAGAGTTTTCTATAAAAAAGTTGACCATGGGAAGAGTTTTCTATAGAAAAGTTGACCATGGAAAGAGTTTTCTATAGAAAAGTTGATCATGGGAAGAGTTTTCTATAGAAAAGTTGACCATGGGAAGAGTTTTCTATAGAAAGGTTGACCATGGGAAGAGTTTTCTATAGAAAAGTTGACCATGGGAAGAGTTTTCTATAGAAAAGTTGACCATGGGAAAAGTTTTCGATAGAAAAGTTGACCATGGGAAGAGTTTTCTATAGAAAAGTTGACCATGGGAAGAGTTTTCTATAGAAAAGTTGACCATGGGAAGAGCTTTCTATAGAAATGTTAACGTTCAGAAGAGTTTTCTAAAGACGTTTGGAAGAGTTTTCTAAAGAAAAGTTGACGTTCGGAAGAGTTTTCTTTAGAAAGGTTGACGATAGGAAGAGTTTTCTTTAGAAAAGTTGAAGATAGGAAGAGTTTTCTATAGAAAAGTTGGCTATGGGAAGAGTTTCTATAGAAAAGTTGGCGATGGGAAGATTTTCTATAGAAAATTTGACGATGGGAATAGTTGACAATGGCAAGAGTTTTCTAGAGAAAAGTTGGTGATGTGATGAGATTTTTATAGAAAAGATGACGATGGAAAGAGTTTACTATAAAAAAGTTGATAGGAAGAGTTTTTTATAGAAACTACCAGAAAATAGCTTTCCATAACACCTAAATATAAAATCTTAAATATAAAATCTTAAAGAGTTATACAAAATTTAAATTTTAAATTAACGCCCCTTTGAGAAAATCTACTTTTTCCCTATTTGTTTTTGTTTTTCTTTTTCTCACATACTTAAGCAAATTTAATTAATTAAAATTTATTATTTGCATTTGTCCCATTTCAAAGGATACCTTTAGAGTTGTCATCCTTTGCCTAATTTGTTTTTCACACACACACACACACTGAAACAAAATCTCAGCTTCGGCTTCAAAGGAAATGCTGGGCTCTTGCCATAAATTCTTATAACATATAAATTATGACACCTTAAGTTTTAGGTCTATTGTTTTGCTAATTTGTCATAGCTTTTTTCCTTCTTCTTATTATTTCTACTTTGTTATAACTTCTTCAGCAAAACAAGAACAAATAAAAAGAAATAAATTATATTTTCACATTGTCTGGAAATACAAACGAGATCTTAGGTACATTTAAGCAGCCAGAAAAAGAAGAAGTGTTTTTGGGATGATATATTTATGCAGGAGCAACAGCTTCTTTTAAGCACTTAAGTGATACTTGGCCACATTTGGATGGTAAAGGAGGAGATACTTAACAAAACACAATATTTTGGGTTCATGTTGGCAAAATAAAAAATTCCCAGGTAAATACATATATATGTGTTCATTAGGGTGGTTCTGTTTTTCAAAAGCTTTTTGTTTCACTATACACCACAGCCCAAGTCGGTTACAGTTAATACTTATATAGTAGTCACATGATAGATTTGTAGGTCATGTCTCTATGATACTTTACTAAATTTTGTGCCTTGAACTTTGAGTATACATTCAGATTTTAGTCAAATATTAAGGACATAGTTTTAAGTCGGATTTAATTTTATACCTTGAAAATAGTCGAACTTATAAAACAAAATTTCTATAAAAACTTCCTTTAATATCCCCTTGATAAATTTATAATTTGTTTTTTAATTAGAGAGTTATACTCAAACAATAGTCCCAGCCAGCATTTTTGTAAATTATGAGTCAAATTCGAGTCTTTTTTGATTCTTCTAAGCGACTAAAAAGCAAGAATATGTGCTCATTTTCTGATCATAAAGGATACTTTTGTCGAAAAAAAAGTGACTATACGCGACTTTTCTTAAAGAGACAATAATTAATCATTTTCGAGTTTCTTTCGAGTCTCTTTCGAGCTTTTTTTAAGTAGTTTTGTGATCATTTATAAGTCTTATTGACATAAGCTTTTTATTCCTTTTCGAGTTGACCCTTTTCTGAAAAGTTTTATGATCATTTTTTAATCGCTTTCAGATCATCTATTAGTCTTATTGACATTCGTTTAAGATTTTTTTTTGAGCCGTATATTAGTTATGGTATAAATAGTATTTTATAAAAATTTTTCGGCATGTTATTTATTTTATTGTCATTTATCTTACTCCCTTTATTAATAATAACTCACTTTAATTTATTCAAATATTTAATTTCTTCAAATGATGTTCACACTTCAATGTAACTCTTGAAATTTACGAAAAATTAACTTGTAGATATTAACTCAAGAATATTCAAAAAATTACCCGATTTAATCTTCTCTCTGCTCTAAATATGATCATAAAACACATTTTTTAAATAGATCATGCAGGTGATCTATTTTTGATTAATTGTTTTTCAATCTTCAAGATGTGTATTTTATAATAATAAATATGTAAAATAATAGTCGCATTTTAAGCACCTGGATACTAATTTGCGATTGCTATACAATTGTTATTGTTGAACCGCCGTGGTATAGCAGGTTAGTCATCCGCCTAGCATCCGCCTACCAGAGGCCCAAGTTTGATCCCTGGCCAGACTCACTTGAAAAAATAAATTTTCAATTTCGGTTATTGAGTATTAGGCTATGTAAAACTTCTCTAATGTATTTGCCGTTTGGATGCACCCCATTGTCTGAGAGAAATACCCCTTGTTCCAATTGGAATGTTGTCGGGGAATTATATATACAATTGTTATTGTATTTTAAATTAGTCAATCGAATCATTTTTGAGTCATTTTTAATCTTGAAAGTGATTAATCAGTTCTTGATCACCAAAAATAATCAAAAAAGACTCTGCAAGGTAATTAAAAAAAAACGATCTCTAATGCTAGCAGGGGTCCTATTTCTTCATATACATATGTATGTTTCTGACAGATTGACAGACTAATTCATCATCGCCTAGCCCAAACGGCTGAAGCTACAGAGCTAAAATTACTGCGGGTACCTTTTGTGATGTAAAATCCGGCCGATAAGAGGGTAGAGAAATTATAATTAACTACAAAAATAAGAAGATAATTGCTTGTTTCTTTCTTTAAAATCAGACAAAGAGATGGTAAAAACAAATTTTTGGTACTTTTTTAATTTTTTGAACCAACCAACATAGAATTGTTTCTCTAGTTATACCGGAGTCGATAAACATGAATAAATGTGAAACACGTGTTTGGTACTTTTTTCATTTAGGGGTAAAAAGCGGTAAATAAAATTTAAGGGTAAGTTCTTTGCTTCTTATCATTGTATAACGCTTGAACCAATACAGCTAGAAATAAATTTTGTCGAAAGGTTTATTGCCAGGCTCAAAATATCAAATAAGCAGTTGGTACTTTTTCAATTTTGAGGGTCAAAAAAGGGGGGTTGGGGGGGAAACATTATACTTTCAAAACCAAAAGCGATTGAACCAAAAATTATTTGACAGATGGGAAGTAAAAATAAAAAGACACGTGTTCGGTACTTTTTTCCCAATACTTCCATAAAGGGCTAAAACTGGGTAAAAACTATTTTTATGTACTTTTTTGACTCATTCGTATTTTTTGAACCAATAATTCGTATCTTGAGACCCAATTTACTCAGCAATCGATGGGTATTTTAAAATATTAAGCAATTGTTTACTACTTTTGCGATGCTTTTTCCAATTTGGCCGTAAGGGGGTAAAAATGCAAAAATAAGTAGAATTATATCTTTTAAACTAACAGCGATGCAAACAAAATTTAAATGGGATTTAAATCTTCTGCGAAAATAAGGGGACACGTATTTGGTTCTTTTTTATGAAATGGGCCTAATAGAGCTTTAAAGGGGTTAAAACTATTTATTGGTACTTTTTTTTAACTCGTACGTATCTTTTGAACCAATTAACATAGAGACAGAATTTATTCTGCAGTCGATAGGTATTTTAAAATATTAAATGTTTTGTACTTTTTGCGACAATTTTGTTACAAAGGGTAAAAACGGGAAAATATTTAAGGGCAGACTTTTTTGTGTCTTTAAACTTTTCATATCTTTTAAGCTAATGAAGGCAGATATATTATAAAAACAAGTAAGAAAGTGCCATAGTCGGTCAAGCCCGACCATACGATACCCTTCACCACTAAGGTCAAAGGTGTTAATTTGCATAAATAAAACAAATATTTGCTAAAGTTTGCCATCAAACAAACATTTTCTCAAAATTTATATGTTTAAGCTGTTTCCGTCATTTGGACTTATACAAGAGCTAGGGTCAAATATAAACCGATTATCTTGAAATCTAGCAAATTGATTACAGTTTTAACAAGAATTATCTTCAGATTTCATTATCATCAAGTGTTTTAGTGATATTTGTCTCATTTAATGCATTTTGGTAGAAGAGTTTGTATAGGAGCTATGGTAAAATGTGGACCGATTTCAACAAAATTTGGTACAGTGATTTAAGTATAAAAAAAAATTTAGATATTTGTGGCCAAAATATTAATTTCGGAAAATGGGACCTTTGGGAGGTACCATACATAATGGACCGATTATTTATGGTATAGATCCATCAAAAAGAATGGGAGGCATATTGAGATTTTTATTTCGTTTGTAATTTCCTTAATATTGGCTCAAAAACCAAAAGCGATATTCTGAATCCTTATGAAATTCTAAGATGGTTGAGAGATGTCCGTCAGTCTGTTAAAATCACGATAACGCCCAAACGAAAGAAGCTAGCTCACTGAAACTTAGTAAAAATATTCTTCATTTCTGAGAAAATTTTGTATTGAAATTGGGCAAAATCGGGTAACATTTGACCATAGCTCCCGTATAACCTCGTCTAGGCTAATCGCTTATTTGCTAATAAATTACAAACTATAATAGCTATTATGATAAAATTTGGTATATAGAAGTTCTACATAAACCATAGGCTGCATATAAAATTTCATTAAAATCGGTTGACATTTAGCCATAACTTCGATATAAAACATTTATGAAAACAGCCTAAATTTCGCCCAAAATGCCAATACAATTCACTTAAATGCCAATAAATCTAAAATTATAACAGGCATCACCACTAAATTTAGCACAGGGAAGTCTTATGTCAATGCCAGCGAGTGTGCAACCATAGCTCCCATATAAGAAACTTATGGAAACACAAAAATACAAAAAGAAAAGGGGGTTTATGTCCGTCTGTCCGTCAGATAAAAGCGCGATAGCTCCTTAACTGCAAGAGCTAGAGAGTCAAAATCTTACAAAAGTATTTTTGATATGTCATAAAAGTTGTGTACCTAAAATGGGAGAAATCGGTTTACATTTAGTTAGAGCTCCCATATAACCCCGCTCCGGGAAAGGGGGTTTATGTCCGTCAGATAAAAGCGCGATAGCCCCTTAACTACAAGAGCTAGAGAGTCCAAATTTTACAAAAGTATTTTTGATATGTTACAAAAGTTGTGTACCTAAAATGGGAGAAATCGGTTTACATTTAGTTAGAGCTCCCATATAACCCCGCTCCGGGAAAGGGGGTTTATGTCCGTCAGATAAAAGCGCGATAGCCCCTTAACTACAAGAGCTAGAGAGTCCAAATTTTACAAAAGTATTTTTGATATGTTACAAAAGTTGTGTACCTAAAATGGGAGAAATCGGTTTACATTCAGTTAGAGCTCCCATATAACCCTGCCCGGGAAACACATTAATGCTGATAAATTGAACACAATTGTTATAGTTATGAAGACTTAATTTAGAATAGAGAAGTTTTATGCAACTATTGGTCAGTATATCAAATTTTATAGGAATCGGTTCACATTCGTCAGCCACCCTGTATGTATTTCAATTTCCTCACTATTTTCTATTGTCTAGAAAACTATTTCATACCGACATGATGATTATGATGATGGCAAACTAAACATAAAAACTCCTACTAACTCCTAAAATCCTAGTTTTATATCTACTTTTTATGTGTGAGAATTAAACATGAAAACGCGATGTTTGGTGTTGTAAGTAGAGGCAACACAATAAAGCAACAACATTAAGCTGCAGCTTTACAACACCTCTTTTAGCGGCATCAGTTAGAACTTTATATATTACTAACGCCATTTGCTTCATTGTCATCTATCATCATTGTTGCCATGGGCAACTGTTTTGCCGTTAACGTGGACGACGACATCATCATCATATTTCCTATCATCGTAAGTTGGTATTTGTGGAAGCAGCAGCATCATAACCTTTAAGCTTAACACCACAAAAGAATGATTAAGACTATTATAAGCTTAAAATTTATTTTTATCTTCTACTCTATCTTCTAGCACAAACACAAACACTCTAACACAGTTGATTTTACTAACACAGATATTTCCATATACACAAACACATCCCAACAGTTTCAAACTAAAGGCCCAGTAAGAAAAAAGGTTTATTCTCAAATTGAGGAAGATTTGAAAATAAATCTTTTTTCAAAGGTCAAACGTTTGATACTGATTTGAGAATAATAGCGTTCTCAACAAAAAGGGGACTTTATTCTCAAATTGAGAAATGCCTTTATTCTCAAATCATTATCAAACCTCATTCTCAAAGGTTTTTCAAATGTGGATATCATCTACATGTGGAACATAAATAAAATGGCGTTGTATTTTTGAGTTTGTTTATTTTGTTTTTGAAAACGGTGCATCATAAAAATTTTAAGAAACAAAGAAAATTTACTTATGCATATGAATATTATTGAATTTTTAATATTGACATTTTTTAAGAAAGGTTTTATGGTCAAATATGGATCTATTTTAAAAATCTTAAACATTAATTTCTTTTAACATAAATTATTTTTTTTTAATGTTTGAAAAAAGTTTGAAATAAGATTTGATATCAAATTTATATAACATCATTTTTCAAGTTATTCTCAAATCATCTTAGGGTTTGATAATGATTTGAGAATAACCTTTATTTTCAATTTGAGAAACTATTATTTTTCAAACGTTTATTCTCAAATGAACCCTCATTTGAAAATGAATGTGAATCTCAAACATCTGTTCAGGTTTGAAAAAAGCTTGAAAAAAACGTTTGATATCAAATGTAAAAGTCATCATATGTCAAACGTTTGACACTCCCAGTAAGAAAAAATGTTTATTCTCAAATTGAGGATGATTTGAAAATAAATCTTTTTTCAAAGGTCAAACGTTTGATACTGATTTGATACTGATTTAAGAATAATAGCGTTCTCAACAAAAAGGGGACTTTATTCTCAAATTGAGAAATGCCTTTTTTCTCAAATCATTATCAAACCTCATTCTCAAAGGTTTTTCAAATGTGGATATCATCTACATGTGGAACATAAATAAAATGGCGTTGTATTTTCGATATTTTTGAGTTTGTTTATTTTGTTTTTGAAAACGGTGCATCATATTTGAATTCTTTTTTTATTGTTAGGTAAAAAAAATGTTAAGAAACAAAGAAAATTTACTTATGCATATGAATATTATTGAATTTTTAATCTTCACATTTTTTAAGCAAGGTTTTATGGTCAAATATGGATCAATTTTAAAAAATCCGAAAGAAATAACGAATTTCTTTGAAATGCAATGCCATTCCATTAAAACATCTTAAACATTAATTTTTTTGACATTATTTTTTTTAATGTTTGAAAAAATTTTGAAATAAGGTTTGATATAAAATTTATATAACACCATTTTTCAAATTATTCTCAAATCATCTTAGGGTTTGATAATGATTTGAGAATAACCTTTATTCTCAATTTGAGAAACTATAATTTTTCAAGCGTTTATTCTCAAATGAACCCTCATTTGAAAATGAATGTGAATCTCAAACATCTGTTCAGATTTGAAAAAAGTTTGAAAAAAACGTTTGATATCAAATGTAAAAGTCATCATATTTCAAACGTTTGACACTGTTCTTACTGGGCTGTTCTTACTGGGGGCCCAGTAAGAACAGTGTCAAACGTTTGAAATATGATGACTTTTACATTTGATATCAAACGTTTTTTTCAAACTTTTTTCAAACCTGAACAGATGTTTGAGATTTACATTCATTTTGAAATGAAGGTTCATTTGAGAATAAACGTTTGAAAAATGATAGTTTCTCAAATTGAGAATAAAGGTTATTCTCAAATCATCATCAAACCCTAAGATGATTTGAGAATAATTTGAAAAATGGTATTATATAAATTTGATATCAAACCTTATTTCAAATTTTTTCAAACATCAAAAAAAATAATTTTATGTTAAAAAAATAATGTTTAAGATATTTTAATGGAATGGCATTGCATTTCAAAGAAATTCGTTATTTCTTTCGGATTTTTTTAAAATTGATCCATATTTGAATATAAAACCTTGCTTAAAAAATGTCAACATTAAAAATTCAATAATTTTTTATGCATAAGTAAATTTTCTTTGTTTCTTGAATTTTTTTTTTACCTAACAATAAAAAAATATATTTTAAGCAAAAGAATTCAAATATGATGCACCGTTTTCAAAAACAAAATAAACAAACTCAAAAATACAACGCCATTTTATTTACGTTCCACATGTAGATGATGTCCACATTTGAAAAACCTTTGAGAATGAGGTTTGATAATGATTTGAGAATAAAGTCCCCTTTTTGTTGAGAACGCTATTATTCTCAAATCAGTATCAAACGTTTGACCTTTGAAAAAAGATTTATTTTCAAATCATCCTCAATTTGAGAATAAACCTTTTTTCTTACTGGGGGTATATTTTCAAAAATTTGCTATGTGTTTGCAAATTTTGGAAAATAAACCTAAAGGAATTTGAATATGTGTTGTCACTGAGGGAGGCAGTCTTAGTCTAGAACCTTGCCCTCAAACCTGTATTAGAACTTCGTTGCTAACACTCACTCATACAAACAGTAAAAATAGAAAATTAAAAATAAAACTCTTAAATATTGTATGCAAAGATTTAAAAAATATTCTGAAACTAAACTTAGTTGAGTTATGAAGAAAGACTAAATTTTATATATACCTACAGCCAGCCACCTTCTGAATAGTTTTCAGTTTTTAAGTTCATAACAAGCGAATCAAGAAAAATACATTTTTCCAGCAACATAAAAAAATATGTTGCTACTACCACCACGACAATGCTCTTCTTACAATACCAACATACTACGGTTACTACTACGGGTAACACTAATGCTAATAATATAAAAGTACTTTGCCAAAACCTTACAAAAAAGGTGCTACATATTTTATATGTTTTTTAGTGCAACCAACAATTGTACTCGTATCTTTTGTACTAAAGGTTTTCAGATACTTTAGAGTACTTAGACACCGCTACTTAACTATACTCGTATACTAGATTATAAAACGGAGCTGTTGTGGAAAAAAGGAGATCTTATTTGCAAATATTGTTTAAAAATGAATAATGAATGTGTTTTGTTAAAAAAATGTGATACCAAAAAAAAACAAGTAAGAGTATTATATTCGGCTATGCCGAATCTTATATACCCACCATCAAGTTGTATTAAATTTAGAAATATATCTCATATTTCTACGAGGGTGCAGCAAATTCAGAACGTGGACCAAATTTTAAAAAAGTTGTTACGCTAGTTGGTATTTTTGGTAAAATATTTGGAATAACTTCGGTTGCAGTAGCTTTATAAAGGGTGGTTAAATTGTAAGGGCCGATGTTGAATGTGAACCACACCTAAACGCCTAGTTTTTTTTTCCGAATTTTATTTAACATTTCTCTATTTCAGACTTACTCAATTTCAACCATGGAGAGATACACAATCCAACAACGTGTTAAGTTATATAAGACTTATTATGAAAATGGGCGTTCAAATCAAAATGCATATCGTGCACTTCGTGATTTTTTTTATTCAATTTGATCGTCCAAATGTGCGTACAATCGCAAAAATCGTGGAAAAATTCGAGCAAACCGGATCTGTAGAAGATGTCAGAACACCAGTGCATGCTCGTACAGCTCGTACTGTAGAAAATATTGCTGCTGTTCGCGATAGTGTGGCTGATGAGCCGACCACCTCAACTCGTCGTCTTGCCCAACAATTGCACCTCTCACGCTCTTCGTTGATGAACATTATGCATAAAGACTTGCATTTACACGCTTACAAGGTAAAATTGGCTCAAGAACTAAAGCCTCTTGACCATTCCAAACGTCGTGAATGGGCAGAATGGTGGCAAGAAATGGCAACAGTGGATGATCAATTTTCGAAGAAAATCATCTTCAGTGATGAGGCATATTTTCATTTCAGTGGATTCGTCAATAAACAGAGTTTCCGCATTTGGGCGAATGAGAATCCAAGAGTGATTGTCGAAAAACCAATGCACCCACAAAGAGTGACTGTTTTGTGCGGTTTATGGGCTGGCGGCATCATCGGGCCGTATTTTTTCCAAAATGAGGCCGGTCAGGCAGTTACTTTGAATTAGGGTTTGCAAAAAACCGTGAAAATGAGAAACTGCGGTTTCGGTTTTAAAACACCCAAAACCGGCCGGTTTCGGTTCGGTTTTCGGTTTTTTAAATAAAACTATTTCAGTTTAAATTTGTAGGAAAATTTAGATAACTTCATTAAAACGTGTTATATTATATTATTTCTTAAATAAGTCTTGTTTCTTTTGGAGAAACTTCAGAGCCCCTTTAGCGTGAATAATATTTGCATCCGAGCGACAAATTGCTTCAATAGTAATTTTTACAAATAGCAACGATTGTAAAGAATTTACAATTTCAAAGTCGATAGAATGAAGCCAATCTAAGGTCGACAGCATTTCTAAACTCTCATGAATACTTTGTTTAGAAGCAGAAATCTAAGAGTAAACTTAATTCACGATTATGATGCTTTTTAACTCTTGTTTGTAAAATATTATAACGAACTGACGAATTGTTGAAATACAGGGGGGCTACCGCGTATCTTGATTCGAAAATAAAACTGTTCGAATTTGTATGATTTAAGCATTGTGTGCCGAAAATAGTTTCTTTCGAATCGAAATACGCAGTAACCCCCCAGAGCAGTTTTTCTTACAGCCAATAGGTTCAAATGTATATGGGCAATCGGTTTTAAAAGTTTCATCGCCGCCGTCTTCAAAATTGATTTTCAGATACAAATTTGTTATTGGCTGCTGCTCCATCTATAGATGTTTGCATCAAGTGAAATATTAAACTCCATTAGCCTTTGTCTAATGGTTTCTTGCATTTGCTTGAATTACACGTTCCTAAAATACGGCTCAGGGGGGTCACTGCGTATCTCGATTCGAAAATAAAACTGTTCGAATTTGTATGCTTAAAGCATTATGTTTCGAAAATACTTTCTTTCGAATCGAAATACGCAGAAACTCCCCTGGTTATCAAATTTACCATGAGAATCGTGATTATTTACGTTCATATACCGTCTTCCCCTTACACCTGTCCATTCGTCCATTGTAAACACCTTTTGCTTGTTTCATTCTTCTACTTCATTAAATAGACAAAATACCTGCAAATTTATGAGAAGCTAATGTTATTTCTGAGTAATATCAACAAAAAATTATGAAAAATAAATAGCTAAAACCTCGGTATTTTCTACGGTTTTCGGTTTCGGTTTTGAGGCATAAAAACCCGAGATTTCGGTTTCGGTTAAAACCGAACTGCAAACCCTACTTTGAATGGTGTTCGCTATCGTGAGATGCTAACAAACTTTTTATGGCCCGAATTGGAAGATATGGATGTGGACGATATGTGGTTTCAGCAGGACGATGCCAATTGCCACACAGCTAACGAAACAGTGGCTCTTTTGAGCAAAAAATTCAATGGCCGTGTTATCTCACATAATGGCGATGTCAATTGGCCGCCAAGATCACGTGATTTGACACCGTTGGACTTTTTTCTTTGGGGTTATTTGAAAGAAAAGGTGTACGTCGTTAAGCCAGCAACAATTCAAGAGCTAAAGGATGAGAAAATTCGGCACATTATCGGCATAGAACCTCCATTATGCCTCAGGGTCATCGAAAATTTGGACCATCGGATGGAGGTGAGCCGCCGTGGTCGCGGCGCCCATTTGGCCGATATTTTGTTCCATACATAATTGAGTAATACCAATATATCATAATAAAATAAAATTAGAATAATTTCCTAAATAGTTTGTGTTTTATTCAAAATCAACATCGGCCCTTGAAATTTAACCACCCGATAGTTCAACATTCAAAAGTGTGTAAGTGGTTTCCCTAGTACTTATTTATTTTGAAAAAAAAAATCGTTATCGTAACCGGGTATGGTTTTACATTAATAAGTTGTTAAATACTTTTCGTTTAGCTTAATATTTAGTTAGGATAAATAAGTTGAAAGTTTTACGACAGGCCCACATATTTTGCTAGGATTAGATTGTTAATATAACAAGTAAGAGTGTTATATTCGGCTGTGCCGAATCTTATATACCCAACATCAAGTTGTGTTAAATTTAGAAACATATCTCATATATCTACAAGGGTGCAGCTAATTCAAAATTTGGACCAAAACTGAAAAAATCGCTAAACTAATTGGTATTGTTGGTGAAACCTTTGGACTAAATTCGGTTGGCGTAGCTTTATAGTTCAACATTTAAAAATATTTTAGTGGTTTCTCCAGTATTTACTTTGATCAAAATTCGGTCTCATAACCGGGTATAGTTTTACATTAATAAGTTGTTAAATACTTTTCGTTGTGCTTAATATGTACTTAGGCTAAACACGTTAATAGTAATACGGCAAGTCCATATATTTCGTTAGGAGTTCCTAATGCATTCATCATATATAAAGTCTGGGCTGAACATTGATTGATGCCTATCTAATTTCATAGGTGCAATCTTAATATAATGAATGTACCTCCAAATCTTTTTGATTGTAGATATAAAAAGGGGACATTATATATATAAGAATTCTAGCCAAATGTTGACCGATTGTAACAAAATTTTACACACTGGCTGGAATATATATAGAGCTTATTCTTGCAAAATTTATTGGCCATAGCTATCATAGTTTCAAGTTTTATAGCTTTTAACTGCCCTTTGCTAAAATTTTTGGTTTCCGTGAGTGATTTTTATATGAAAGCTAAAGTCAAATATGGACTGATTCCTATAAAATTTGATAAACTGATCAAAAATTGCATAAAACTTCCCCATTACAATTGTATTCAATTTATCAGCATTAATGTGTTTCCCGGGGCTGAGTTATATGGGAGCTCTAACTAATTTGGAACCGATTTTGTCCATTTTCAACACACATCTTTTTCAAGACATCCAAAATACCTTTGTGAAATTTTGTCCCTCTAGCTCTTTTGGTTAAGGCTTTTATCTAACGGACAGACGGACATAAACAACCTTTTCTTTATGTATTTTTGTGTTTCCATAAGTTTTTTATATGGGACCTATGGTGAAATGGTAACCGATTGTTACAAAATTTTTCACACTAGCTGACATTGACATAAGACTTCCTTGTGCTTAATTTAGTCTTACTAGCTTTTGTAGTTAAGGAGCTATCACGATTTTATCTGACGGACAGACGGACATAAATCCCCTTTTCTTATTGAATTTTTGTGTTTTCGTAAGTTTTTTATATGGGAGCTAGGTCAAATGGTGACCGATTGCGACCGAAATTTTGCACACTGGCTGTCATTGACATAAGACTTTCTTGTGCCAAATTTAGTGGTTATATCTTATATACTTTTAGATTTATTGGCATTTAAGTGTATTTTAGGTGAAATTTAGGCTGTTTTCGTAAGTTTTTTGTATGGGAGCTATGGCTAAATGTGAACCGATTTCGATAACATTTTATATGCTGCCTAGTGCTTATGTAAAACTTCTAGATACCAAATTTTGTCACCATAGCTGTTATAATTTGTCATTTATTAGCAAATAAGCGATTAGCCTAGACGAGGTTATACGGGAGCTATGGTCAAATGTTAACCGATTTTGCAAAATTTGAATACCAGAATTTTCTCAGAGATGAAGAATGTTTTTACTAGGTGTCAGGGAGCTATCTCCTTTCGTTTAGGCGTTATCGTGATTTCAACAGACAGACTGACATCGCTCAATCGTCTTAGAATTTAATAAGGATTCAGAATATATATCGTTTTTGACTTTTGAGCCAATATTAAGGAAATTATAAACGGAATGACAATCTCAATATACCCCCCATTCTTTTTGATGGTGTTATAAAAAAATGTAGACCTGGTCAAATTTTCTTTCTGTAAAAACTTTTATTGAATTACTACTAACGTTTAAGAACGAAATTCTCCATATCCATGCAGTCATTTTCCGATGTTATATAATTTGGAAAAAGTGGGCGTAAAATTGGGTGTGGTCAATTTGTTTTTATAGAAAAATCTAACTTGGACCAAGACAAACTTATAATTTTAAGAAATTGTCAAAAATCGGTCAAGCCGTTCATAACTGAAGCAATTTTAAAGAAAAAGAATAAATCTTTCCCGTTTTGCCATAATCCGCCCAAACTTTTAAAATTATTTGTATGGGAAAATAATAGGAGTATTTTTGTAATATTTTCAGAACAAAATGTTATTAAAATTTAAAATAAGTTTTGAAACCGGCCTAAGAAAAATTTATAATTTTCTAATAGGGTAGAACCTAAATAAATTTGGTTATACTATATTAAAATTCAAATATTTAGTACTTACAGGTCATAGAATTGTAAATCATATCTTGCTTTGAAATTACAGGTACTTACAGGTCATAGAATTGTAAATCATATCTTGCTTTGAAATTTATTTATCCTTAGGCATATTTTTGGCTGCATATCCTTAGGCGTGTCGTTAAGGACACAATTGTTCGGACAAAAATTGCCATAACTCTGATACTACTTCATAGATTTTTAATTTTGATGGCTTAAAATAAAGCTATTTTAGTTCTATTTTATATTCCGTTAAATTGTTTAAATAATTTAAATTTTATTGGTTAAAATTTGGGTAAAATCGAAAATTCTCCGGATTTTTTCCCAAACAAAATAGTTTAGCACTTTGTGGACGGATGCGGCACATGTTCCCCTCATGCACAGCGTGTAACGCACTTTCATAAAATAAGAAGCACCCTAATATACATATCTGTGGCTTTTTGATAAAAGGGCCAATGTCAAAAAAATAGTTTTGAGAAAATTTGATTTAAAGTTTTTATTTTCCATATAAATACATAGTAAGTAACATTGCTCAGAAAAACCCTTAGAAAGCTGCTCTAAGTTAAGTTAGAGATAAGATGTTAAAGCCAATTAAAGGAGCTTAAAGAAGGGAATGTAATGCAATACTTAACTCAAAATAGCCAAAAAACTGACATTGGCCCTTTTAGCACCAAGCCACAGATATATAGGGCCAAATTACCGCATTCGATATCGATCGAAAACTCAGACATTTAAGCAAATATTGTGAAGTATACTTTAGGGGTGCTCAAAGTTACTTCGAAGCAAAAAGTTTATTGAAATTTGGTATCCATTTTGATTCGTTTTTAAAAACATATAGTTCAATTAAAACTCTTTTACTATTGGTCATCTTTTGTTAAATAATTACAAAAAATATATAGCAAACTGTGCATCTTTTAAATAATTTTAGTATCCTTAAAGTATGCTATACAAATGTTTTGAGAATATCTAAGATTTCGATCGATATCGAATGCGGTAATTTGGCCCATAGTCTGCATTTAAGACTAATATATGATTATTAAAATGTAAATGATTCTATAATGCTATAGTCTAAGTATAAGGCTAATGCCTACTACACTTAGTTCTTTAGACATTCAAATTTCTGCCAGTGTAATTTGATTACAAACAAAAGATTTTTCGTATTTTCTTTCTGCCAAAGCCAGAGTATTGTTAGAGGGTGTTGAAAAGCATTTGTCTAACCAAATCTATTGTTACAATTTTCTTAAAATTCCCAACGTTAAGCTTTTGTTAGACACCCATAAATCCCCTTACGCCATCCTCATCTACAAACAAACTTCTTACAAATGAACTTTCCCATGATAAGAAACAAAAGCAAAGAAAAACGGGAATTGAAAATGGGACATCTGATTGTTCAAAGTGCAAGTAATCACAAAAAGAACTGAAATATGCTGCTACTAAATTATAAAGGGAATTTTTCAAAAAACAGAAAAAAAAAAGATTTCCAACAAAAAATACTCGTCTTGTTAAATAAAACGAATAAAATTTCTTAGCTCTTAGAAAGATTTTTCTTTTTGTTAAAGCAAGAAAAAAGATTATGAAATAATAAAATAAAATAATTATTTTAATATTATAATTATTTTTGGCTTGGGGGAGTTAATAATGAAACATAATAGAATCTTAAGTTAAATGTTATTAAGTTTATTGTCATAGGTTATCACTTGCCAAGGTCTTAAATATCTCTAATAGGTCACCTAGGCTTCCAACCAAACATTATAGGCCCATTCAGGGGGATAATATAATGTTTAAGAAACTTAATTAAAATTTTTATATCCTCACAGTTTTGCCTGATTTCTAGCCTAAATAAACCTTGAAGTAAGACAGACATTTATTTCAGCCCTTAATTTGTGTATTTGTGTCGTCCTTCTCCCCCATGTATTCTCATCCCTTTCACATGCCTCAAACATTACCCCAGTCATTATCATGGCGAGCATGCATGACTACATTTTATTTCATGGCACTAAAACTATATTTTTTGTTGTAAACATCTGAATAAAAGGATTATGGAAGGTAATTCTCGGTGAAATCATTATAATACGACTCGACGCAGTCATCATGCTGCGATGCTTAATTCACGGGAAACAAAAGAGAAATAAAACTCGACAAATGATTATTATTCACTCATTCTGGTTTTTAGCACAAAAATGATTAAACATCCCAGCAAACAAAGGAAAGTAAAAAATTTTAATAAAATTTGTATTTTAAACATAGTACTTTTTTTCTGAAAAAAGTACTTTTGTATGAAAAAAGGTACTTTTTTATGAAAAATTTACATACTTTTGTATTTAACACAAACTTTTGTAACAAAAAAGGTACTTTTTATATTTCAAAGATACTTTAATACTAAGAAATTACTTTTGTATAAAAAAGGTCTTTTAATGGTAGAAACACAATTGGGACGAACGACGTATTTCGTCCAGCACGACGAATTCAGTTTTAAAAATTCGTCGTGTACATTCGTCCATTGAACACATTTGGGACGAAAAAACGTCGTTGACGCCATTTTTGTTGATTTTTTATTTGCACAAATTACTTACACTTTCGTAGATATCGCGCACTCAAAAAATTTGTAATTTTTTTTTTTATTTTATTCTTTCATTATTTCACAAGATTATTATATTTAATTTATTTTATTTGAAATAAATATTTTTCTGTTTACAATTCAAAAGGTGACCATATTTAACAAAAACATATATAATTTCTAATATTTTACAACAGAAATTGAAATACAGCCACTCTAAACCAGTTTAGTCGTCGTTCGTCTGCGTTTGAAATAGAAATAAACCTATCGCACTGTTCAATACGCATGACGAATTTCGTCGCACGCATCTATTGTGAGCGCTTTCATATACACTAGAGCCCCGACTTGCGTCGATCCGATTTGCGTCGTTTCAACTTGCGTCGCTTTTTAAAAACTGGCAAAATTCGATTTGCGTCGTAAGAATTTCAACTTGCGTCGATTCGATTTACGTCGTTTTGGCCCCGATTTGCGTCGATTCGATTTGCGTCGTTTGACTCCGAGTTGCGTCGTTTTGATTTCGTTTTTCAATGCTACATGCGATTGAATTTTTTTAATGCAGCATTACCATTTTGGCATTTGTATGTGTATAGTATATAGCATTTTTCTGAATTTTAACAGTTTTTAGCCTCTGGTAATACACATCCTTAAGAAATTTAAAAAAGGGAATTCCCTTTTTTAGTTTGTAGTTGAGTGGCGCTTAGAATAGCTGCATGTTTCTAGTAGGAGTTTAGTGTGCGATTGACCAGAATAGGTGTCGTAAGAAAATAAAAGATGAGTCAAAATAAACGAAAAGTGATAAGTTTGGAACTTAAATTAGACGTAATTAAACGGTTTAAATCTGGAGAAAAAGCTGTGGATATAGGAAGAGCTCTTGGACTTGGAGAGACAGTGATAAAATAAATCAATTAGCTAAAATTTCTACACCACTCCAAACCAAACAAGATACCATAGCAAGAAATCCTTTATTGGTTAAGATGGAGTCTCTCCTTTCAATTTGGATACACGATCAAAATAAGAAAAGAATGCCACTAAGCAAAGATCTTATAAAAAATAAAGCTCTTTCTATTTATTGCGACCTCAAGAAAAATTCTCCATCCGGTAGTAACGGAAATTCTGAAGATTTCGAGGCCAGTAACGGTTGGTTTAACCGCTTTAAAACTCGAGCGAATTTACATAATGTTGCACTAAAGGGAGAGTCGGCCAGTGCAGACTTGGTAGCTTCAGAAAAGTTTAAGCTCGAACTGAAAGCCATAATTGAAACAGAGGGCTATTCTTCTAAGCAGATTTTGAATGCTGATGAAACAGGTCTTTTTTGGAAAAGGCTACCGTCCAGAACTTATTTATCAAAAAACGAAAAATCATGCCCTGGACATAAAGCTGCGAAGGACCGGCTAACACTTCTGTTGGGCGGAAATGCAGAAGGAGATTTTAAATTTAAACCCTTTTTGATATACCAATCAGAAAATCCAAGAGCAATGAAAAATATAAACAAAAAAGGTCATTGGCGCGCTAATAAAAAGGCTTGGATGACTGCAACCCTGTTTAAAGATTGGTTAGAAAATTGTGCTATTCCTGAATTTAAAAGCTATTGTTCCTCTCAACAAATTGAATTCAAAATGCTTTTATTAGTCGATAACGCACCAGGACATCCAGTTTTTTCTGATGACTTATCCGAGCAGGTGAAAGTTGTCTTTATGCCGCCGAACACAACATCACTCATACAACCTATGGATCAGGGCGTAATATCAAACTTCAAAATGTATTATTTACGACGAACTTTCCGGCAGCTTCTTGAAACAACAGAAAGAAATGATGAACTCTCAATGAAAGACTTTTGGAAAAGCTACAACATAGTGAAAGCCATTGAAAACATACATTTGTCTTGGGAGGAAGTCAAGGAAACCTCTATGAAAGGAAGTTGGCGGCAATTGTGGCCCGAACGTACTACGGTCGATGATAATTGTGTCGATGATGTTCAAAATATTTGTAATGAGTTGGTTAATTTAGCTAGAGATGCTGAATTTGAAGGAATGGAGGAAGATGATATTAATGAACTTTTGCTTTCCCATGATGAGGAGCTTGATAATGAAAATTTGTTCTCCATTAATACTAAACACGCTTTGGAAAAAGATGTTATAATAAGTGATGATGCAGTGGAAGAAAAAAAATTAATAATCGTGAATATTTCCAAGGCTATGCAATTAATTTCCCAGGCATTGGATATATTTTCTGAAAATGATCCTGACGAAAATCGTAGCACGAGCGTAGCAGCATCTGTTGATCAAGCCATCAGTTGTTTCAAGGAAATATATCAACAAAAAAAATCTTTAAAAGTTCAACAAACCTTAGACAATTTTGTTAATAAAACAATAAGACCACCTAATCAAATGGATTTAAGTCTTGTTCATTTGGATTCATCATCTGAAGAGAGCTTAACATAAGCTACAATAAATAAAGTATCCTTTTATCTTTAATTTATTTATTATTTCTTTTTAGTTTTGTGCATATAAATGATTATTATTAATTTTTGTTATGTTTTTTGTTAATTTATTGTTTTGTTATTTCTTTATAATAATTAAAAACATTTGTTGAATTAAATGAAATAAATAAAAATGTTTTTATCCTTGTTTTTTATCAAAAATATAAAATGTATTGCTTTTTTTTAAGTTTTCGGTCCCAATAAATTAAATCTTAATACATTTATATGGAAAAAAGTGATTCGATTTGCGTCGTTTCGATTTGCGTCGCAATTCTCCGGTCCCAATTAACGACGCAAGTCGGGGCCCTAGTGTAAATAAAAATGTTTTTATCCTTGTTTTTTATCAAAAATATAAAATGTATTGCTTTTTTTTAAGTTTTCGGTCCCAATAAATTAAATCTTAATACATTTATATGGAAAAAAGTGATTCGATTTGCGTCGTTTCGATTTGCGTCGCAATTCTCCGGTCCCAATTAACGACGCAAGTCGGGGCCCTAGTGTAAACCCATATGTTCTATTTCTAACGACGAATATTCGTTCCGAAAAATTGGTCGTTCGTTCCAATTGTGTTTCCTACTTAAGGCTCGTTTTCCATTTTACTTATATAAAAAATTTAAATTTTAAATAAACAATTCCTGTGATTCAAAATCGTAGCCCATTTTCCATAAATGTTTCAGACAAAGTTACAGCCATCTACAAATGAAAAATGTCGATTTTTATATGAAAAATTGATATTTTTTTATGAACAATTTAAGTTGTGTTCCCGTACGATAACGAAACTACCTATACCAGTCCGAAGTTACCCAAAACTCACCCAATGGTGTTATCGTACTCTGTTATGATTTGAGTCTTTGCTAAATTGTGAGAGTAATTTCATTTCCCCTATTACTCTAAACCAAGGTTGGCCAAATGGAAATTTTTGTTAACTATACAGATATTTTTTGAGTATACAGACTTTTTCTTTCGTTTAACAAAATATTTTCAATATAGTCGATAAAGAGTGTTCTAAAAAAAAATATGCATTTACTATTTTAGACAAAATTTATCCATAGTCCAAGAAATAATTTATTTTTGGATCAAGTTAGTTTCTATAGATACGTCAGATACTATTATTTTAGAAATTATTAATTTTCAATAGTTATTTCAATCAAAATGGACTGCGAAAAAAAAGTTCGTGAAAATATAATTAAAACTTTTCAAAAAAATCCGTCATGGACTTTTAAAAAAATAGCTAAAAATTTGAAAGTTGACCCTCGAACGGTTTCTAATGCCATCAGACGGTATAAGGAAAACCTGAGCATTGAAAGAAAACCTGGATCAGGGAGGAAAAAAGGTCCTACAGATATTGGTAAGGCAAAAGAAGTCGAGCGACTCTTTCGAAGAGCGCCTAACACTTCTTTAAGAAAAACAGCTCGTACGGTGAAATGTTCTACGAATTTTGCACATAGAGTCAAAGCTTATGCTGTACTGAAGACATACAAAGTCCAAGAGGTTCCAGATCGCAATGCTATAAAGAACTTAGAAGCAAAAAAACGAGCGAAAAAATTGAAGTCTGATTTTATAAAAAAATACACCTGTTGTGTGATGGATGATGAAACATACGTACTGGCAGACTTTTCTCAACTTCCTGGTCAAGATTTTTATGTTGCTGATAAACGGGGCAATGTTCGGCAAGAGTTTCGCATAAAAAACAAACAAAATTCCCTAAGAAGTTTCTCGTGTGGCAAGCTATTTACAGTTGTGGCAAAAGAAGTAAAGTATTTGTGGCATCTGGCACAAAAAACACAGAAATTTATATAAAGGAGTGCCTACCAAAACGGTTGTTACGCTTTTTAAGAGAGCACAGAGTGACTACATTTTTTTTGGCCCGATTTGGCATCATGCCATTATGGAAAAAAGGCACTTCAGTGGTACTCAAAGAATAATGTCATTTTTGTACCACGAGAGGCAAATCCACCTAACTGTCCAGAACTTCGGCCTGTGGAAAGGTATTGGGCTCTGGTAAAAAAGGAATTGAAGAACACAGGAAAGATTTCCAAGAACATGTCCGATTTTAAGCGCAGGTGGAACACATGCTCCAAAAAGGTATCAGAAGCAACTGTAAAATCTTTAAATCGAAAAAAGTCGATAATTTTGCAAAACCCGAGTACTAAGTAAACATTTTAATGCTAAATGATTTTGTATAATATGTCATTATATTTGCGTATTTTGTAGAGTTTTTATATCAAAAGGTTTGATTTTTATTTAAGAAAATCCAACTACAAATTTTATTTAGAGCACTCTTTAGTCAATGAAATATTTAACTGGGGATAAATTTTCGCATTCGATACCGATTGAAAAATCAGACATTTAAGCAAAAATTTATTACAAATGATAAATGTCAATTTTATATGAAAAACTAATATTTTTATGAACTATTTTCGTTGTGCTTCCTTACGATTTTGATAACTTCGGACTTACAAAATGCGGTAGTTTGGTACCCAAACCAGTCCGAAGTTACCTAAAACTCATCCAATCCAGTACTCTGTTATGCTTTAAATTTTTGCTAAATTCTGAGTGTAATTTCATTTCCCCAAATACTCTTAACCAATGTTGGCCAAACTTTTTTGTTACTCATATATAAAATACCACAAAGAACTATAATAACAAAACATAAAGCAAATACAATTTAATTTTTTTCTCTGAACATATTTCCACTTTCTGGAAACTTTTGACAAAGAAGTTACATTGCAGTGAGCCTTTTATATTACATATTATTAAGATTATACTAAAAGTATGCTACACAAAAGTTTGTAAAATATCTTACATTTAGATCGATATCGAATGCGGCGACTTCAAATTCAGAACCGTTTTCAAATTTCTATTTAATAGAAAAAAAATTCGATTATCAATTGGAACCCAATTAAAAAAAGTTACTGGTTTTTAATAAAAAAAAATCGGTTTTACATAAAAAATCTTAAATTTATATGAAAAATTCCAATTTTGCTTTGAACTTTTTTTACATCAAATTGTTCTAATTCTAATTGAGTATAAGGTTACAGCCTTTTAAAGTATTCTTGGTCAAGAAAACGATTTGGTTAAAAAATTTCGGTTTTATTTAAAAAATGTATAACCTAAAAATTTATATGAAAAATTATGATTTTATATAAAAAATGTAACTATACTTGTATGTATTTCTTATTAAAAATATACTTTTATTTAAACTAAAAGTATGTACTTTTTTCAAAAAATATAAAAATAAATAGTAAATATTTATTCAAAAGAAAAATTATTCGGACTTAATCTCAGTCTTTTACATTTACTTATTAATGTAACAGACAATTTATTGAAAAAAGCAAAAAAAAAAAATGTTTGTGGGGACAACCAATTCCTCTATGCGTTTCGATGGTTGGTTAGGCCATTATCTTCAGGAAAAATATCCCTACTTTTAGACAGATCAAAAGCCTCGCTTTATAACCTATTTTACAAACACAATCATTACTAATTATGTATGTAAACGAAAGGTAAAAGTCAGAGTATCGACTGAACAAAAAGTACCTTTATATTAAAAAAGTTATTTTTTTTTAACCAAAAATGGTACTATTATCTTAAAAAAGCTCCTTTGTGAATCTAGATTGAGGCCACATTTTAAAAAGTTACATCCGTAAAAATGTTTCGATAAAAAAAATACTTGATTTTTATATAAACAAATTTTATTTTATTTTGAACTTTATGTACTTTTATTAAAAACAAGCACTTTTGTTTTAACTAAACGTAGTTTTAAATTAAAAAATGTAATTTTGTTACCTTTGTACTAAAAATGGTACTATTGTCTTATAAACGATCTTTTGTATTAAAAAATGTAAATTTGTATTAAAATGGAACTTATGTATCGGGTGTTTTTTATTGAGGTATAGAACTTTAAGTTGGCATCACTTTTTTAACTGGCGGCCATTTTGTCAGCTGTCAAGTGATTAATATTTAGTTTGGTTTGCCATTTCATCATGAACAGGTTGACAAAAGAACAACGCTTGCAAATCGTGCAAATTTATTTCGAAAATAATGGTTCAGTTCGCGAAGTTTACCGCAAGCTCCGTCCATTTTATGGTCGACATAATCGTCCATCAGAGCAATTAATTCGGTTAACCATGGATCGCTTTCGCACTACGTTTACTCTATATGATAATACGCATCCGCAGCGACGTCTAACAGTGCGCACCGAAGAAACAATTGCCGCTGTAGAGCAAAGTGTTGAAGAGGACCCGAATGAATCGATTCGCCACCGTGCACAGCAATTGGAGCTTTGTCCATCAACTTTATGGAAGATTTTGCGTAAAGATCTTGGCTTGCGACCTTACAAGATCCAGCTTGTGCAAGAATTAAAGCCGCGAGACCATGCAATGCGTCGTGATTTTGGTGTATGGGCCGAAAATGAGATTGATCTCGATGCTGATTTTCATCGCAAAATTTTGTTCAGTGATGAGGCTCATTTTTGGTTGAATGGCTACGTCAACAAGCAAAATTGCCGCATTTGGAGTGAAGAGAATCCACATGAGACCCTTGAGACGCCATTACATCTACAAAAACTGACTGTTTGGTGTGCTCTATGGGCTGGTGGAGTCATTGGGCCATACTTCTCCCGAAATAATGCTGGAGAGTCAGTTACCATAAATGGAGACCGGTATAGAGTCATGATAACCGACTATTTTGTTCCCCAATTGGATGGCATGAATGTGGATGAGTTGTGGTTCCAATAAGACGGCGCTACATGCCACACAGCGCACGTCACAATTGATTTATTGAAGAAACATTTCGCGGAATGGACCTGTCAATTGGCCACCAAGATCGTGCGATTTGACACCACTGGATTATTTTCTTTGGGGATATGTGAAGTCGCTCGTCTACGCCAACAAACCAGAAACGTTAGGGGACTTAGAAGCCAACATTCGTGGCGTTATTGCCAATATATGCTCGAAAAAGTAGTTGAAAATTTGACCTGTAGAATTGGCTTTATTCGAGCCAGCCGCGGCGGCCACATGCCCGAAATCATATTTAAACATTAATGGCATAAAATTATCCTTCCAATAAAGCCAAATTGATGGACATTAAAACGATTTTCTTGTGTTTTATTTCAATTCGAAGTTCTATACCTCTAAAAAAAACACCCATTACTAAAGAAAAAGTACTTTTCTAATATTTAAAAGGTACTTCAGTATTAAGGTACCTTTGTTTTAATAAAATATTTTATACTACAAAATACTTTTAGATTTATTTTGATATACAGGGTCTTTCATTAAAAATCGAAAACTTCAATGTTTTGAAAGTCATGTCATTGTGTTCAAATTCTTTGCTGAGCTTATATAAAATGTCCCATTTGCCATAACTCTGAATATAGCAGATTCCAGATTTATTAATTTAGAACAATAGTTGTCAGAAATAATCAACTTATAGCGCCAACCGCTGACAGAGCTGGCCTTACCAAAGTGTCACTGGAAGCTCTTGGAGCTTATGTGGGTATTGTGTATCGTGCCAGTTTTGACAAATTTAACCCTTTTCTCTGAAGAAAATATTTCAATAAAAATTATGGAAAGGTGCCAACTGCTCCAGAGCCCATTTAGCTATCACTTGTCATTGTCTATATATGTGGTCAGTTTTTTTATTTTCACGTATGCTAAATGCTATGACCTACAGGTGTGGCTGCAACAAGATGGCCCCTTACTAACTGTCAAAGTTCAGAAGTCCGTATTGCTTATTTATACTATAAAAACAGGTTTGATATTTCCTTATAGATGACCCTTATTGAAATTCACTTTTGCATATAAAAACTTTTTTTTTTTTAAATACTTTTTTATTTAAAACGTACTTTTTATCATCAGGCGTTAGTATCTGTGTATTTTAACATTCCTTTTAAACTGTGTGCCATATGGCAACAATTCAATAATTATTTTATTATAATAGATAATCTATGTTTAAAAGGCAATTTTGTATTTAAAAAGTAGTTTTTTACTTAAAAAGTACTTGTTTATTTTAATAGTACTTTTTTATTTAAAAAGTACTTTTTTATTAAAAAAAGTACTTTTTTTATTAAAAAATTACTTTTTTATTAAAAAAGTAATTTTTATTTAAAAAGTACTTTTTATTTAAAAGGTACTTTTTTATTTAAAAATTACTTCTTTATTTTAAAACTCGTTAAACTATATTAGTATATGGGGATTTTTAATCTTCCTTTTAAACTTTGTGTTTGAGACTGTGCCATATGGCAATAATTTCAATAGTTATATTATTATAATAGATAATCTTTATTTAAAAGGCAATTTTGTATTTAAAAAGTATTTTTTTCTTAAAAAGGAATTTTTTATTTAAAAGGGAATTTTTTTATTTAAAAAGTAATGTTTTCATTTAAAAACTACTTTTTTATTTAAAAAGTTCTTTTTTTTATTTCAAAAGTACTTTTTATTTAAAAGTACTTCCTTACTTAAAAAATCGTTAAACAGGCTATAGTTTCTTGGTACTTAAACCTAAAAGGAAGGTGTGTTTAAGACAACAATTTCAATAATTACATAATAAAGAGAATTTAAACAAAGCGTATTTTTGTTTTTTTGGAATACCCTAAAAGATACTTGATAGATGATCCTTATTTAAAAGGCACTATTGTATAAAAAAAGTACTTTTTTATTTTAAAAGAACCTTTTATTTAAAAAAAGAACATATTTACTTAGACTATAATTTTGCCCTTTGTTAATTTGTCTTAAAAGAGTTATAAGTAATATAAAGATACTTTTATTATTATTGTGTATAAAATGAGCTTTTATACAAAAACTGTACTTTTGAATTTAAAAATTTGTAGTTTGGTTTAAGAAAAGATACTTTGTATAAAAAATACTATGTATTTAAATGGATATTTAATATTTAAAAAGTTATATTTTACTTAAAATATAATTTATCTTTAAATTATAATTTCGTACTTTTTATAATTAGGGCATTTTATCTTTAAAGACTAGTTTTATACCAAAAATTCACTTTTAAATCAAAAACGAACTTTTATATCAAAAGTGTACTTTTATATCGACGCTTTATATTCAAAAAGTGCTATCTACATTTTTGACCAAAATGGTTTTTAATGGAAACGTGTTCCTTGGCTTATTTGTCATATGTTATATAAATTTTAAGGAAGAAAAATAATTTAAAAACATTTTTTTTTTATAAATTGTGTTTGTGCTATCTACACATAATCAAAAAATAGTGCTATCTACATTAAAAATATTTGTGGAAATAATAACAATTGATATATAATATACATTGTAATTTGTGATAAACCAACAAAATGGACCACAATTCCCTGCAACGTACTGTAATCATGGATTTCTAAGATATACTCGGCCTTTGACCTTAACAGATTGTAAATAAACGTCATATAAGAAAGAGAGTACCCTGAATTCTATTGACATATTTATAATAAATCTTGTTTTATTCAAAAAACTTGTTATTTTAATTAAAATTCGTGATATTTTGATAAAAGCTTCAATTTTCGTTATATTTTATTTCTTTCTTGTTAAAATAATGCTATCTACTTGCTTTAGTACTTGAAACGATCAAATTTTGACTCGTAAAAAGTTCTATCTACTATAGAACCGAAAATGTAAGGAGTTAATAAAAAAACTTAATTTGTACAAGATATTAGCCCCGATTTGTATGGTATTGTAAAACAAAGTTTATTTATTTCTCTTATAGTTAATGACAAAAACAGTTTTTTCCCTCTCCTGTAAAATTGTGAATTTGTAGATAGCACTTTTTGAATATAAACCCTCGATATATAAAAACTACTTTTATACATAAAGGTATAAAAAAATATATATATTTAAAAAGCTCTTTTGTTTAATTAAAGTATTTTGTACTTAAAGGTACTTTTTGAGTTACATAAGTACATATTATATATATTTCGATTTTATATGCTGGGATGCTTATTTCGGCTATAAAATCCCTGTAAAATGTTTCCTTAAGAATTTTTATAAGGCTCCTTAAATGGTGTGATGGTGTTGCGAGGACAATACCACTATAGAGTCATTAATGTTCTTATTATTTCAGTTATATCATTATTTGGTTGTTGTTCTTTAGTTATCCTTTGATATATTTTAATGGCATAATAAAACATAATAATGCATTTGCTATAGTTAAATAATGATAATGACAGTAAAGATGATAATGACAATGTGTTAATGTTCATAATTAATTTGGAGCAAAATAATGATTAAAAATATAAGTAAAGGAGGGATGGGAGGAGGTAAGCAACCTAAGACATTTATCCCAAATATAGGATTTTTGTAGAATATATTGCGAAATAATTTATAGTTATTAAGATAAAATATTTTTGTCTGTTATATCCAGCCAAGCCTAGAAAAATAACCTTAGCCTTTATTTATCCCTTTTGGGTTTTTTTTAGGAATAAATTTAGAATACTTTGAAAATTATTTATATTTAGATTTCTAAATAATGACCTTTAACTTATCAAGCAAATAAAACTATTTTCCAAAAATAGAATCCATTTGATATTAAACTTTTTTACACTTGACTGGTCATAGAAGTCAGTTTCTATAAATTCGACCATTAATATGTCACTAGAGTTTTTTATACTTTTGCCTGACTTGTTTTGTTTTTGTATAAACTATTTCAATATTTCCATATTTGATAGCATTTCTTGTTAATACTGACTGTCCAAGCGATAAAAGTTGTTATTAACTTTAGTCTTAGGAGATTTACTTTAGAAACAGACAAAGTTTCAATCTGACAGTTTAAAACAAAAGAACAAAAATTTTTTAGTTATAAAAGAATGTTAAAAAGTATAAAATAACATTTAAAAAATATAAAAAGTTTCCCTGATATTAGGTACGTTTTTGTTAACAATTTTATATAACTACAAAAATTTACCTTTTTATTACTTAATTGATGGGCTGTTATACCTGGAAAGAAATTAGAAAAAAAATATATTAGTAAATAGTTCATTTAGTCCAAACTACACTAAAAAACAAGTAAGAAAGTGCTATAGTCGGTCAAGCCCGACCATACAATACCCTTCACCACTAAGGTCAAAGGTGTTCTTTTTTCTGTATAAAGACAAATAATTGATAAATTTTGCCATCATACAAACATTTTCTCAAAACTTATACATTTAAGCTATTCCCGTCATTTGGACTCAAAAGTGGACCGATTATCTCGAAATTTATCAAATTGATTATAGTTGTTACAAAAATTATGTATGCAAAAATTAAAATTCTCATTATCTTCGGACTTGCGAGCGTTTTAGTGAATTTTGTCTTATTTACTGCGTTTTGAGAAAAGAGTTTGTATGGGAGCTATGGTCAAATGTGGACCGATTTCAACGAAATTTAATAGTGATTTAAGTTAACATAAGCAACATTTTTTTTTAATTTCATAAAAAACATTGATTTTTGTGGCCAATATATTATATTTCGGGAAGTGGGACCTATGGGAGGTACCATAAATAATAGACCGATTTTGACGAATTTCAAATGCCATGGTCCCATTATCAAAATGATCTGTGCCAAATTTCATCAAATTATCTTTAGAAATGCAACCTGTAGTTTGATTACAAGGCTTACATCGGGACGGCTGCTAGGCAGTCAGACGGACGGACTGACTGACATCGCTAAATCGACTCAAAAAGTGATTCTATGTACATATATTGGTATACTAAAAGATGGGTCTAAGACAAATATTTTAATGCGTTACATATTTGTATTTAAAAAGTACTTTTGCATATAAAAAGTTCGTTTGTATTTAAAAAGTACATTTGTGTTTAAAAAGTACTTTTGTATTTAAAAAGTACTTTTGTATTTAAAAAGTACTTTAGTATTTAAAAAGTACTTTTGTATTTAAAAAGTACTTTTGTGTTTAAAAAGTACTTTTGTATTTAAAAAGTACTTTTGTATATAAAAAGTACTTTTGTATTTAAAAAGTACTTTTGTATATAAAAAGTACTTTAGTATTTAAAAAGTACTTTTGTACTTACAAAGTACTTTTGTATTTAAAAAGTACTTTTGTATTTAAAAAGTACTTTTGTATTTAAAAAGTACTTTTGTATTTAAAAAGTACTTTTGTATATAAAAGGTTATTTTTTAAATTGTACTTTTGTGTTTAAAAAGTACTTTTGTATTTAAAAAGTACTTTTGTATATAAAAAGTTATTTTTTTTTTAATAGTACTTTTGTATTTAAAAAGTACTTTTGTATATAAAAAGTTATTTTTTCTTAAAATAGTACTTTTGTATTTAAAAAGTACGTTTGCATTTAAAAAACCATTTGTGTTTAAAAAGTATTTTTGTATTTAAAAACTGCGTTTGTATTTAAAAAGTACATTTGTGTTTTAAAAGTACTTTTGTATATAAAAAGTTTTTTATTTAAAAAGTACTTTTGTATTTATAAAATACTTTTGTTTAAAAAAAATACTTTTTTCTCAAAAGTATCAAACATTTATTTTTTAAGCATGGAACTTCTTTCTAAAGAGTACTCCTATGTCAAATATTTTTTCAATATCAAGTATTTTTTTTTCTTATTTTTTTATAATTCCAGTTTTCTAACCCTACATTTTCTTCCTTATATAATATTTTTTACCCCATTAATCAAAAAAGTACCAAAGACTTGTCTGCTATTTTTTGCATGTTCATCGATTACGGTATAAATTTTGACTCTATGTTTATCAGTTAAAAAGATATGATTTAAGATTCATATGGGTTGGAAAAAGTACCAAAATATATGGTCATCCTATTTTTCAAAAGTACTAAACGCTCCATCGCATCTACTTCAAACCAAAATTCAATTTTGTTTCTATCACATTTAGATTCGGAAATATATACAGCTTTACATAGTTTACCCTTTGTTTACCCCTTTGAATTCGGGGTAGGGGGTAATTGATACGCAGAATTTAAGAAATTTTTTCTTATAGGATCGAAAAGTTGAGCTCATAAGATTTTGCTGTTTGGGGTTGGAAATGATGAATCAGACGGTCCGTTATTAATGATAGAGTTTTAAATACATAATAAAAAATATCTCGTATCAATACAGGAGATCGCTGTAGAGGTTGTCGTATATACATATAATTTGCCAACAGAAGTTGAGTCAGTGAGCAATTCCCACTATGGCACAAAGTGTGATATAAATACAAAAGTAGCTTTCGGAATACAAAATTACGTTCGGAATACAAAAATACCTTTTGAATATTAAAGAACCTTTGGAATAAAAAAGGACCTTTGGAACAAGAACATAAGTACCTTTGAAATACAAAAGTACCTTTGAAATACAAAAGTACCTTTGAAATACTAAAGTACCTTTGAAATACAAAAGTACCTTTGGAATACAAAAAAACCTTTGGAATAAAAAATAATATGTTCCGGAATACAAAAGTACATTTGGAATACAAAAGTACGTTTTAAACACAAAAGTACCTTTCGGAATACAAATGTATATTTTGAATACAAAAGTACCATTGGAATACAAAAGTACCTTTGGAATACAAACGAATATTTGGATTTTGAAATACAAAAGTACCTTTGAAATACAAAAGTACCTTTGAAATACAAAAGTACCTTTGAAATACAAAAGTACCTTTAAAATACAAAAGTACCTTTGAAATACAAAAGTACATTTGAAATACAAAAGTACCTTTGAAATACAAAAGTACCTTTGAAATACAACAGTTCCTTTGAAATACAAAAGTACCTTTGGAATACAAAAGAACCTTTGGAATAAAAAAAAATATGTTCCGGAATACAAAAGTACATTTGGAATACAAAAGTACGTTTTAAATACAAAAGTACCTTTCGGAATACAAATGTATATTTTGAATACAAAAGTACCATTGGAATACAAAAGTACATTTGGAATACAAAAGAATATTTGAAAGAAAAAAATATCTTTCGGAATACAAAAGTACCTTTGGAGAACAAAAATACCTTTTGAACACAAAAGAACCTTTGGAATAAAAAGAGTATCTTTCGAAATTTAAAAGTACATTTGGAATACAAAAGTACATTTGAAATAAAAAAGAATCTTTGAAAAACAAAAGTATATTTGAAATACAAAAGTACCTTTGGAATACAAAAGTATCTTTGAAATACAAAAGTACCTTTAAAACACAAAAGTACCTTTGTATTCCAAAAGTACCATTGGAATACAAAAGTTCCTTTGGAATACAAAAGTACCTTTGAAATGCAAAAGTGCCTTTGAAATAAAAAAGTACCTTTAGAATACAAAAGTACCTTTAGAATACAGAAGTACCTTTAAAATACAAAAGTACCTTTGGGCTACAAAAGTACCTTTAGAATACAAAAGTACCTTTGGGCTACAAAGGTACTTAAGGAAGGAACCTTTTTGAATCAAAATTTCTTTTTAAATACAAAAGTACTTTATTAAACTAAATTACGTTTTTAAAACAAAAGTACCATTTAAATACAAAAATGCATTTAGACTAAAAAAGTAATAATACAAAAATAACACTTTAATACAAAACTACCTTCTAATACAAAAGTAATATTTTAAAAATCCTTTTAATACAAAAGTAACATTGTAATACAAAATGTTCCTATACTAATTTTTCGTTTTAGTAAAAATCAGGCCTTTTAATTTCAAAACAACCGTTTTCATCTAAAGTATATTTTTAAAATCTGCATGTTTTTAAAAAAAGTACATTTATACTTTTTTTACAAAAAGTTCTTTTTAACAAAAATATTTTTTTTTACAAAAAGTACCTTTTGTACAAAAAAGTACTTTTTTACAAAAAAGTACCTTCATCGTTAAGAACATAACTTAACATACATCTGATAAATTAGTAAGTAAGTGTAAACTTTTGCACTTAGTTACTTACCCTCTCATTCATTAACATTTGCCTACTTCAGATACTCGTATTCATATGTAATACAAAACTTATTAATAATGTTAAAGGTTAAATACTTTCTGTTTCGGAGAAAAAAGAAAAAAAGAAAATCTTGTTATGGAAAAGGTTAAAATTACAGCCACTTCATAATTCTGCAATTCATTTTATTTTATTAACTTTTCCATGTGTAAAAGATGAGTAAATTTACACAAGTTTGTGTAAATGCGTGTGTGTGTGTGTAGATTGTGTTACTACAGGAACTCAAATGAATTGAATTTTCCATACAAAATGAAATAAAACAAAAAGAAGGGAAATAACGTTATATCCTTTTATATCCATTTTATATGTGTACGTATGTGTGTTAGTGTATTGGTATACACACATATACATAAACTTATAAGTTTAAGTGTAAGTAGCTTCATTGTATTCGTATTTAAGTTTTCGTTACCAACAAATAAAAGTAGCTTAAGTAGTAATAGTTTTATAAGCATTTTTCTGTAAGCAAAAATTTCATACAAAAGGAATTCGCAAGGATAACAACTTATTCATAGCCAACAAAACTTTATCGGATTAATATTATAATAGCAAAAGTTTTCCTTTTGGAGTTCTTGGCATTACAAAAACTTTATATACCTACGAAATATTGAAAAAGTGAAAGTAAATATTTAGTTCCAAAATTGTTAACAAAAAAAAGGACTTTCTTAAAACAAAATTATATATTAAAGATAGAATAAGAAATAGAATAAAAAAGTTATTTGATTCAAAAGTATATTTTTACTTTGAAATAACAAGTTCTTAGATATAGACTTAGACTGAGACACAGTTTGCGACATTGACTAAGACATAGGCTAAGATTTAGAAAAAGGTATAGACCAAAACATGAGCTATGAATGAACTAGATATAGACTAACACATATACTAAGACAAATACTAAGCCATAGACTAAGACATAGACAAAGACATAGACTAAGACATAGACTAAGACATAGACTAAGACATAGACTAGGACATAGACTAAGACATAGACTAGGACATAGACTAAGACATAGACTAAGACATAGACAAAGACATAGACTACCCAGTAAAAAATATATGGATTAATCCATAATCGAGCAACAAAGGAGTAATAACATGTTCATCCATTTGGAGTAATAAGCGAGCTATCGAAACTTTTTATTTTGTTTTGTTGTTTATGCCTCGCTTAATACTCCAAATGGATCGAAAAGGGATGCATCAGTTAGTTTTTTTTTCTTTGACATAACAAAAAATATTTTGTTTAAATTAAATTGGCATGGATCAAAAAATACAATGTTTTTTACTTTTTTTTATTTCGGTAATTGGTGAAGTTTTAATTGCATGTTTTAAATAATATATTACGCGTTGTCTTTTCTTTAATTTTCTTGCAGAAGCACTTAAAGACACGTTTCCAATATAAATAAAAATTAATATTTTCTGATTTTTGTAAAAACCAAATTTTTATTTTATATGAATGTTTACTCCCTTTATGCTCCTTTAGGAGACAAAAACGATTACTCCCTCTGTCGTCATTTTTAAGACTAAAGGGAGTACTCCATAAGGAGCTTAAAAGGAGTACTCGTGTCTGCGGACATGCTGTGTTAAAAATCCTATGAGTTTCGGAGTTTTATGGAGTAATCCATTACTCGCAAAGGAGCGCTCCAAGAGTACTCTTTGGATGATCCTATTTTTTACTGGGTAAGACATAGACTAAGACATAGACTAAGACATAGACCAAGACATAGACTAAGACATAGACTAAGACATAGACATAGACTAAGACATAGACTAAGACATAGACTAAGACATAGACTAAGACATAGACTAAGACATAGAGTAAGACATAGACTAAGACATAGACTAAGACATAGACTAAGACATAGACTAAGATATAGACTAAGACATAGACTAAGACATAGACTAAGACATAGACTAAGACATAGACTAAGATATAGACTAAGACATAGACTAAGACATAGACTAAGACATAGACTAAGACATAGACTAAGACATAGACTAAGACATAGACTAAGACATAGACTAAGACATAGACTAAGACATAGAGTAAGACATAGACTAAGACATAGACTAAGACATAGACTAAGACATAGACTAAGATATAGACTAAGACATAGACTAAGACATAGACTAAGACATAGACTAAGACATAGACTAAGATATAGACTAAGACATAGACTAAGACATAGACTAAGACATAGACTAAGACATAGACTAAGACATAGACTAAGACATAGACTAAGACATAGACTAAGACATAGACTAAGACATAGACTAAGACATAGACTAAGACATAGACTAAGACATAGACTAAGACATAGACTAAGACATAGACTAAGACATAGACTAAGACATAGACTAAGACATAGACTAAGACATAGACTAAGACATAGGCTAAGACATAGACTAAGATATAGACTAAGACATAGACTAAGACATAGACTAAGACATAGACTAAGACATAGACTAAGACATAGAGTAAGACATAGACTAAGACATAGACTAAGACATAGACTAAGACATAGACTAAGACATAGACTAAGACATAGACTAAGACATAGACTAAGACATAGACTAAGACATAGACTAAGACATAGACTAAGACATAGACTAAGACATAGACTAAGACATAGACAAAGACATAGACTAAGACATAGACTAAGACATAGACTAAGACATAGACTAAGACATAGACTAAGACATAGTCTAAGATATAGACTAAGACATAGACTAAGACATAGACTAAGACACAGACTAAGACATAGACTAAGACATAGACTAAGACATAGACTAAGACATAGACTAAGACATAGACTAGGACATAGACTAAGACATAGACTAAAATATAGACTTAGACATAAACATAGATTTTAATTTTGTTATTATTACAACCCCCCTAATATATTTAGTTATAACCTTGTTAATATAATCCAGTTCTAATCAATGGAATATTTCAAAGTTTTTGGAATGTGTCATCTTAAAGATAAAAATATTTTAAAGTTGAATAAACACAAAAACTTTGTAAACTTAATAATTATTGACATAGCCTTCAATATTATTATATTCAATTCAAAATTTATTTTATTTCAAATTAAATTTTATAACTTAAAAAATGTTTGTATGTGTGTCTTAATGTTGTGGTATTTATATATTATTATAATTTAAACAAGTAAGAGTGGTATATTCGGCTTTGCCGAATCTTGGATACCCTTCACCAATGGTGTTCCAAAAGTACTTAATGTAATTCGTAGCAATATTTGGTTATACTAGTATTATATGCAAAGAGTCTTTAAAATTAAGAGTCGGAAAACGAAAACCTTTTCGGTGGCGTCATCATCTAGAATAGTTATGCACCCAAAGGTTAGGTTGGGCAGGTGGCTGATGTCTAGGGAAGCTTCACTTGGCTTCTAAAGTGGTCCCTTTGTGAAAGATAATGATTACTAGACTACAAGTAGATAATGCATATTTAAGCCAGCCAGTAGCTTCGAAATAAAATAGACACATATTTTACGAACATTTAATAAAGTTCGATAGACCAGATAAACCATGCAGAAAAGATGCTTCAAAATGTATATGCCCTTAGATTTGCAATAGCACATCGATTTGATAAAGTTTAAGTATTCTGACATGCAACCCAAAAACGCTGTGCCCAGTGAGGGTTGTGCACTTTAATTCGTACGAATTATCCAACTAGTAAAAGTTCTTGATTAGTTATATAAAACTCTGAAGTTAGCGGACTGATTTAGGTCAAAGCTTTAACAATGATTGTCAATGTATACAAGCCTTAAAATTATAGGATATACACTCTTAGTTTTAGATACATACGTGAAATGAACACTTCATCAATAATATTTGGGATGTATAGTTCTTTCGATCTGTCCGATGGATGTTTGGAAAGTTTTGCTCTAGTTCTTTGTGCAATTTTAATGTGATTTAATTTATCAGCATTAAATCGATTCCCGGTCGGGTTTATATGGGAGATTTCACTAAATGTGAATAGAGCTCGCCCATTTTCAATATCGAACTTTTCAAGAGAAATGTCAAATGTCAAATGTTGTCCCTCTAGAAAGTTTATTTTAGGCGCTATTGTCCTGAATATCAATATTGTACAACTTCTGTATACTAAATGTCATCATCGTATCTATTATAACTTGTAATTTATTAGCTACTAAGAGATTGCAATTAAAAAATTTAAATTTTTGTTGATGTGTGAGATACTTACATACATATGTAGGTTTTGAACGGATATCATGTAATTAGCTGCATTTTTGTACTTCCTAGGAAGATTACCTATAATTTGATATATAATACATTCTCAAATGTTATCATAATGTTCAAAAGTCAGACACAAAATTAAGATAAATGCAGTGTGTCTGTCTGCTAAAACCAGATTTGTGGAGCTGAATTGTCCCACCCTGAATTTCAACATTGTCGATCAAAACACCATCGCTTAAACGCTAAATTATATCTACCACAAATTTCAGAATGCATCAGGATTTAGATAATCCCCTGCGAAGGACGCTATTAAACTTCATCAAAATAAACATCTGAGATATCGACAAAACAGGAGCTCCAAAAACTTGACTACAACAGAAACAAGTAAGAGTGGTAATGTTGTCCCTCTAGAAAGTTTATTTTAGGCGCTATTGTCCTGAATATCAATATTGTACAACGTCTTTATACTAAATGTCATCATCGTATCTATTATAATTTGTCATTTATTAGCTACTAAGAGATTGCCTTAGGCGAAGTTATACGGGATCAATTGTCAACCGTGAACGTATTTCTCCCAATTGCAATTAAAAAATTTAAATTTTTGTTGATATGTGAGATACTTACATACATATGTAGGTTTTGAACGGATATCATGTAATTAGCTGCATTTTTGTACTTCCTAGGAAGATTACCTATAATTTGATATATAATACATTCTCAAATGTTATCATAATGTTCAAAAGTCAGACACAAAATTAAGATAAATGCAGTGTGTCTGTCTGCTAAAACCAGATTTGTGGAGCTCCTGAATTGTCCCCCCTGAATTTCAACATTGTCGATCAAAACACCATCGCTTAAACGCTAAATTATATCTACCACAAATTACAGAATGCATCAGGATTTAGATAATCCCCTGCGAAGGACGCTATTAAACTTCATTAAAATGAACATCTGAGATATCGACAAAACAGGAACTCCAAAAACTTGACTACAACAGAAAAAAGGACAGACAGGTAGACGGACGGACATGTAGACGGACGGATAAACAAACAGACGGACGGGCAAACAAACAGACGGACGGACGGAGGTCGCGAAATCGATTCTTGTGCCGATTCTGAGTTGATCGGTACAATTTGAATGGTATTCATAATCAGATTTGAAATCTTTCGTTTTTTCTTTGTACTGAGTATGTTAAGTTTTCGTCAATGGGGGCCAATCAATAAAATGAATCTCTGAAGGGTTAGATAAAATCTATTAAATAAACTTTGTACGCTACACCCACATACAGAGAAGAATAGTTTATAGTGGGTTTCGGATGATGTTTTTAATGTTTAAAATTTACTTAATTTTGATTCTCTTAGATTATGTTTTAGTCTATGTGTTAGTCTATGTCTTAGCGATGTCAATTTTTTCTATAAAAAAACTTTCCTTTCCTCAATTTTTTCTATAGAAAAACTTTCCTATCTTTAGTCTAGGGTACAATATATTCCCAGTAAAAAATATATGGATTAATCCATAATCGAGCAACAAAGAAGTAATAACTTGTTCATCCATTTGGAGTAATAAGCGAGCTATCGAAACTTTTTATTTTGTTTTGCTGTTTATGCCTCGCTTAATACTCCAAATGGATCAACAAGGGATGCATCAGTTAGTTTTTTTTTTTCTTTGACATAACAAAAAATATTTTGTTCAAATAAAATTGGTATGGATCAAAAAATACAATGTTTTTTACTTTTTTTATTTCGGTAATTGGTGAATTTTTAATTGCATGTTTTAAATAATATATTAGGTACGCGTTGCCTTTTCTTTAATTTTCTTGCAGAATCACTTAAAGACACGTTTCCAATATAAATAAAAATTAATATTTTCTGATTTTTGTAAAAACCAAATTTTTATTTTATATGAATGTTTACTCCCTTTATGCTCCTTTAGGAGACAAAAACGACTACTCCCTCTGTCGTCGTTTTCAAGACTAAAGGGAGTACTCCATAAGGAGCTTAAAAGGAGTACTCGTGTCTGCGGACATGCTGTGTTAAAAATCCTATGAGTTTCGGAGTTTTATGGAGTAATCCATTACTCGCAAAGGAGCGCTCCAAGAGTACTCTTTGGATGATCCTATTTTTTACTGGGTTCGAGCTAGGCCTATTTCCATACATACATCCCAGTAAAAAATATTAGGATTAATCCATAATCGAGCAACAAAGGAGTAATGACTTGTTCATCCATTTGGAGTAATAAGCGAGCTATCGAAACTTTTTATTTTGTTTTGTTATTTATGCCTCGCTTAATACTCCAAATGGATCAACAAGGGATGCATCAGTTAGTTTTTTTTTCTTTCTTTGACATAACAAAAAATATTTTGTTCAAATTAAATTGAAATGGATCAAAAAATAAACAAATACAATGTTTTTTACTTTTTTTGTTTCGGTAATTGGTGAATTTTTAATTGCATGTTTTTTCTTTAATTTGTTGTCTTTTTCTTTAAATGCAGAAGTACTTAAAGACACGTTTCCAATTTAAATAAAAATCAATATTTTCTTATTTTTGTAAAAAATAACCAAATTTGTATTTTATATGAATGTTTCCCTTTATGCTCCTTTAGGAGACAAAAACGATTACCTCTCCCTGTCGTCATTTTCAAGACTAAAGGGAGTACTCCGTAAGGAGCTTAAAAGGAGTACTCGTGTCTGCGGACATGCTGTGTTAAAAATCCTATGAGTTTCGGAGTTTTATGGAGTAATCCATTACTCGCAAAGGAGCGCTCCAAGAGTACTCTTTGGATGATCCTATTTTTTACTGGGATAAATGTTTTCAGTAAAACACAAGTAAGAGTGTTACATTCGGCAGCACCGTATCTTATATACCCACCATCAAATTGTGTTAAATTTAGGAACATATATCATATATCTACGAGGGTGCAGCTAATTCAAAATGTGGACCAAATTTGAAAAAATCTGTTACGCTAGTTGCTTCTTCTTCTGTTATCCTTGACTCCCAGTGGACCATAAAGCCGCTCTAGTTGCTAGACAACTTTTGCGCGACAACTGTGGTATATATTATAGCCTGATTAAATGCACAGTTTATGATTTAATTAATTTTGAGTAGTTTTCAGTAGCGCCATCTGTCGTAAATTATTCTTACTGAGAAACTACTTACAAAGAAACCTTCGTCGGCTCATGTGCAACAACTTCGCCAAAGATAATAGCATGCACAGCTTACGATTTAATTCACTTTGAGTAATTTTCAGTTCCGCCACCTGTCAGAAATTAGTCATTACAACTTAGAAACCTTTGTCTGCTTATGCGTTACAATTTTGCTAATAATCATAGCATGTTTATGATTTTATTCACTTTGAGTAAGTTTCAGTGGCGCCACCTGTCGGAAATTGTTCATACCTATTAAGAGATCTTCGCCGGCTCATGCGCAACATCTTTGCTTAAGATCATAATGTGATCAAATGCACAGTTTACGATTTAATTTATTTTAAGTAATTTTAAGTGGCGCCACCTCTCGGTAATTACCTTCGCCGTCTTATCCTCAACAACTTTGGTAAAGAACATAACATGATCAAATGCATAGTTTACTATTCTATAAAGAACATACTGACAGACAAACATTCATTTAGTTTAAAGTTATAACATAACTAATTTGGTCCCCTTTTTTATCCCCCTAATTTCAAAAAAGTTCCATATGCGTAAATGGTACTCTTTTAGACTAATTGAATTCGGTACATTTTATAAAAAAAAAACAGTTAAGATATTTTTCCTTTGTACATTACTTCATGCGGTGTTAGGTTATCATTGCATCCCTTTTTTACACATTTTGGCCCCAGAAATAAAATAAGTACCAAATATGTGTCCAATATTTTTTCACGTCTGTCAATTGCAGTACAAAATTCCTTTGTATATTATTTGGTTCAAAAGATAAGAGAGGGTTAAATATAGTACCAAAAAATATATGTTCACCCTTGTTTACCCCTTGACAAGCATAGTTTCAAAAAAGTACCAAATACCTATCCGCTTATTTTATAGCTGTTCAAAATGTAATTTAAATTTTGTTTCTATACCTATTACTTTAGGAAATACAAGGTTTAAGATTTGTTTCCCCTTTTTTACCCAAATGTCCAAAAGTTCCTTCTTACTCGATCTGTACGGCAAAAAAGGTACCCAAATTCCTAATTTCATCAAAATCGTTAGAGCCGTTTTCAAGACAGCCATTCTATATATATATGTATACTCGTACATACAATTGTTGCTCGTTTAAAGATATAAGATTAAATAGCTTTTAACTGACGTTTGTGGAATTTTAGTGGTTTCCGGAGAGGGGTTTTTATATATGGACCGATTACTATAAAATTTGACATACTGATCAATTGTTGCATAAAACTTCTCTGATCTTAATTAAGTCGTCAAAGCTATTACAATTGTATTCAATTTATCAGCATTAATCTGATTCTCGGGGCGGGGTTTTATGGGAGCTCTAAATGTAAACCGATTTCGCCTATATTCAATACACAACTTCTTCAACATATCAAATTTTTGTGTGTTTCTGTTCAGATGATAATCTTCGCTTTATGTTAATATTTGTTGGACACAATAATAATTCGTATTTATTCTGTCCCTGTAAATAAGATATACAGGTATGTGATGGACATTTTCGTTTTGAAATCGATCGATTTCAGAGATATTTTTTAGCTAATTTTCGGTTATTTCCGCCAAAAATAATGAAAATTTTGGCTTTAATCCTTTTGACTGATATTTTATCTTTCATTTGGTTTGAGTTTTTTGGGGAAATAACCGAAAATCTCAAAAATATATCTCAAAAATATATCTGAAATCGATCGATTTGAAAACGATCGTTTTCCATCACATACCTGATAATGTGTGGTTTTCGCTCTGTCTAGAATAAGGAATAATCCCCTGATGAGATGGCCTAACCAACCATCAAAACGCGTAGAGGAATGGTTTCCCCACCAACATTTTGTGGTTTTTTTATCAAAAAAACTATTTATTACAATAATAAATAATTGTAATAAATTGGGATCTTAGTGCAATACACTTTTTTATTAAATGCTTGATGTCCCAAAGTTTTTGATAAACCTTTTTAATCGACAATAGTTCTTTTAGTTAAGGCGTTATCGCGCTTTTATCTGACGGACAGAAACTTTTTGGTATTTTGTGTTTCCGTAAGTTCTTTATATGGGAGCTATGGTCAAGTTATGGCGGACATAAAACTTCTTTGTGCTAAATTTAGTGATCATATCTATTACAATTTATTATTTATTATACCCACCATCAAAAATAATGGGGGGTATATTGAGATTGTCATTCCGTTTATAATTTCCTTAATATTGGCTCAAAAATCAAAAACGATATATATTCTGATTCCTTATGAAATTCTAAGACGATTAAGCGATGTCCGTCTGTCTGTTAAAATCACGATAACTCCTAAACGAAAGGAGCTAGCGCACTGAAACTAAGTAAAAATATTCTTCATCTCTGAGAAAATTTTGGTATTGAAATTGGGCAAAATCGGTTAACATTTGACCATAGCTCCCGTATAACCTCGCCTACGCTAACCGCTTATTTGCTCATAAATAACTAACTATAGTAGCTATGATAATAAAATTTGGTATATAAAAGTTTTACATAAGCCCTAGGCACCATATAAAATTTCATTAAAATCGGTCCACATTTAGTCATAGCTCCCATACAAAAAACTTACGGAAACAGCCAAAATTTCACCTAAAATACACTTAAATGCCAATAAATCTAAAACTATAACAGATATAACCACTAAATTTAGCACGAGGAGGTCTTATGTCAATGCCAACGAGTGTGCAAAATTTTGTCACAATTGGTCAGCACTTGACCATAGCTCCCGGAAACACAAAAATATAAAAAGAAAAGGGGGTTTATGTCCGTCTGTCCGTCAGATAAAAGCGCAATAGCGCCTTAACGAAAAGGACTACAGCAACAAAATTTTACAAAAGAAAGTCTTATGTAAATGCCAGCCAGTGTGCAAAATTATGTTACAATCGGTTACTATTTGACCATTGCTCCCATATAAAAAACTTACGGAAATACAAAAATACAAAAAGAAAAGACGGTTTATGTCCGTCTTTCCGTCAGAGAAAGCCCGATGCCTCCTTAACTACAAGAGCTAGAGAGACAAAATTTAGCAAAAGTATTTTCGATATGTTATAGAAATTGTGTGCTGAAAATGGGTGAAATCGGTTCACATTTAGTTAGAGCTCCCATATAACCCTGCCCCGGGAATCACATTTATGCTGATAAATTGAATAAAATTGTAAAATCTATGACTACAAAATTTAGAATAGAGAAGTTTTATGCAACTTCCAGTCAGTATGTCAAATTTTATAGGAAACGGTCCATTTTTGACCATAGCTTTCATATAAAAACCGCTCCCGGTAACCACTAAAATGCTACAAATGCCAGTTAAAAGCTATTAAATTATAAACTATGTCAGCTATGGCCACTAAATTTTGCACAAATAAACTTTATATTAATACCAGCCAGTATATTAAATTTTGTGACAATCGGTCAACATTTGGCTATAGTTCATATATATATAACATCCCCTTTTTATAGCCACTATCAAAAAGATTTGGAGGTACGTACATTCAGTATATTAAGATTGCATCTACGAAATTAGATAGCTATCAATCAATGTTAGGTCCAGACTTTATATACGGTAGATGCATTAGGAACTCCTAACAAAATATATTAACCTGCCGTGTTGCTATCAACATGTTTATGGCACAACGAAATAGCTTATTAATGTAAAACTATATTCGGTTATGAGACAGTATTTTGTCCAAGGTAAATACTTGGAAAACCACTTAGATACTTTTAAATGTTGAACTATAGTTACAATACCACTGCAACCGAGTTTAGTCCAAATATATTACCAACAATACCACATTTGGTCAACATTTTGAATTAGCTGCACTCGCATACAACTTGATGGTGGGTATTCAAGATTCGGCACAGCCGAATATAACTCTCTTACTTTAAGTGTATTATAGGTGGAATTTAGGTTGTTTCAGTGAGTGTTTTTTATGGGAGCTATGGTTAAATGTGATCATAGCTGTTATAATTTGTCATTTATTAGCAAACAAGCCTAATTAGCCTAAACCGATTTTGCCCATTTCAATAGCCAAATTTGCCAGAAATGGAGAATATCTTTGCCAAGTTTCAGTGACCTAACTCCCTTCGTTTAGGCGTTATCGTGCTTTCCATTTTGGTTTTTAAGCCAATATTAAGAAAATTTCAAACGGAATGACAATCTCAATATACCTTCCTATTCTTTTAGATAGTGGGTATAAAATAGGGTTTGCAAAAAACCGTGAAAATGAGAAACCGCGGTTTCGGTTTTAAAACACCCAAAACCGGCCGGTTTCGGTTCGGTTTTCGGTTTTTTAAATAAAACTATTTCAGTTTAAATTTATAGGAAAATTTAGATAACTGCATTAAACCATATTATAATTTAATAATAAAATTCAGGAAAATAATTCAGGTTTTTTAAATATGAGGGATTTCTTAAATAAGTCTTGTTTCTTTTGGAGAAACTGCGGAGCCCCTTTAGCGTGAATAATATTTGCATCCGAGCGACAAATTGCTTCAATAGTAATTTTTACAAATAGCAACGATTTTAAAGAATTTACAATTCCTAAGTCGATAGAATGAAGCAAATCTAAGGTCGGCAGCATTTCTAAACTCTCATGAATACTTTGTTTTAGAAGCAGAAATCTAAGAGTAATCTTAATTCACGATTATGATGCTTTTTAACGCTTGTTTGAAAAATATTATAACGAACTGACGAATTTTTGAAATACCGAACAGTTTTTCTTACAGTCTTTAGGTTCAAATGTATATGGGCAATCGGTTTTAAATGAGTCAAAGTTTCATCGTCGCCGTCTTCAAAATTGATTTTCAGATACAAATTTGATATTAGCTGCTGCTCCATCTATAGTACATGCTGCGATGTTTGTATCAAGTGAAATATTAAACTCCTTTAGCCTTTGTCTAATGGTTTCTTGCGTTTGCTTGAAATTACACGTTCCTAAAATACGGCCCAGGTTATAAAATTTACCATGAGAATCGTGAATATTTACGTTCATATACCGTCTTCCCCTTACACCTGTCCATTCGTCCATTGTAAACACCTTTTGCTTGTTTCATTCTTCTACTTCATTAAATAGACAAAATACCTGCAAATTTATGATAAGCTAAAGTTTTTTCTGAATAATATCAACAAAAAATTATGAAAAATAAATAGCTAAAACCGCGGTTTTTTCTACGGTTTTCTGTTTCGGTTTTGAGGCATAAAAACCGAGGTTTCGGTTTCGGTTAAAACCGAACTGCAAACCCTAGTATATTTAAAAGGATGCATTTATGATTTTATTGAATTGCTACTTGAGCTAAGAGTAGGACGATCAAGAGTGTTCTAAATTTGAAAGATTTTTTCCCAAGACTTGAAATTCTTTCAGTTTTTAGTCAAACGACTGAAGTGTCATCAGTCAATAGTGAGTAATTCAATCATGTAAAATGGCTTTATTTGAAAAGCAAAAAGAACAAGAAAAAATAGAAAAGTAAGAGTAAAAAAATTGTATTTGACCTGATTTCCGGAATGATACTAAAATTGTGTGAATGCTTTTTTTAAGGGTATAAAGGAATTTAGAAAATTTGATTGGTTTAAGGAAAATTTTTCCAAATAAAATTAAGTTATTAGAATATTAAGACTAATTTTTAAATAAATAATGAAACCTAACATTTAAGTTTTAAATCTCATAATCTCTCTATTAGTTTCAATTTATAAAAACCCATTTAAATTACCAAAAATTCAATTTTTGTTTTACTCTAATTATCTTCTCAACTCAACCACAAAGTTTAGCCTTTTCCTAAAAGCTCTTGTAAAAAATTTACAAATCATCTTAAATAATAAAAAAATATGTGTCCTTTTCTCCCCTGCTTTTGAGTTTGGACACAAATAACCTTTTTGTATCACTCTACTCGTTTTCAGTTCCTTTAATAATTAGGCACCATTAAAACACAACCAAATGGCCAAAACAAAATAGCACTAAAATAAATTTAGCTAAATGTTAAAAGCTCGTCTGCTCCACTTGAATTACTGGCAGGCAGGCAGGCAGGCAGGCAACTGGAAGGAGGCCACAGTTCAAAGGAATCATAAAAAATTCAAAAAGGCAACAAAAAATATCCCCCACTTGTGGGGATAGAATGATTTTGGAAACTTAGTAGATGGCGTTGTTGGCTGCAATGTCTGGTAAATAGACCAAAACTATTCAGGCAGCACCAACAGCAATATTAAGTGCATTTACAACAATTTCAGGGAAACATATAAAAATGCAACAGAATATAAAAATTTAGGAAAAATAATAAAAGATTTAGCAGCTAAAACTCACGCAGAATTACATTTATGATCATGTACACTGAAAATAATTTATGGGTTATTTGAAGAAAAATATTTTCTTCTACTTCTGTTATCCTTGACTCCCAGTGGACAATAGGGCCTCAACCATTCTTTTATATCGAACTCTATTGCGAGATAGTTTGCTGCTTGTAACTCCGCATCAATTGACAATCTCCATGTTCTAACAGGTACGCCAACACGACGGCAGATTCCCTGTGGATTCCAACGAAGCGCTTGTCGAGAAATGTGGGTATTTGGCCTTCGAAGTGTGTGGCCTATCCACCGCCATTTCCGTTGACATACCTCTATAGAAGCAGGGATTTGGTTTGTGGCGTTTAGTAGATCTTCATTTCTTATGCGATTCGGCCACCATGTATTAAGGATTTGCCGCAAGCATTTGTTTGCAAAGATTTGCAGGCGCTTATCGATGGCACTTGTGCGTTTCCAAGTTTGGCAACCACCACAAGATGGACTTGACATTCGAGTTATATATTCGTCACTTAGTTGTAAATGATCTTCGCCGAGATTTCCAAATAGCTTGGAGAATGGCGAATACAGATTTTGCCTTATTAATACCCAATTCAATATAATCGTCGGCGCCATATTTTGTAGATACCAGAGTACACATCCATTCATCAGGATGTTCTTGTTAAGGTATAAGGCCAATACACGCGGCTGCGGGCAGTCGTAGTATTGCCAGTACATAAAATGTGCGTTTGTTTACGAAAATACTACTTTTTTCCATTGCCGCTTCAAATTTGACAAATCAAAAAATAGCTGATTGCCGCTCGCAGCCGCTTGCCGCGTGCGTTGCCCTTCCACCTTTATCCAAATTTTTCTTTTGTGATCTTTAAATCCTAAGGTTTGTTGACCAACTTCTTTGTATGTTAGTGTGACAGACCTGGAAATTCTACTAATACTGGCACTGTGTTGTTTATTACATCTGGAAGCCGATTCCTTATGGAAGTAATAAAGGCATTCCGATGACTTTCGGATTCCAGTTTCCCTACATCTATTTTCCGATCTGCTTTCGCCGTATCAGATCTCAGAGCCGCAACCTTTAGTCGAATTTTATACATCACTAAATGATGGTCGCTATTTATATCCGCTCCTCGAGCGTACATCAAGTAAAGATGATCGACACTTAGAGTTTATTAAAATATGATCGATTTGATTCTTAGTGTTGCCATTCGGCGAAATCCAGGTTATTTTATGCTGTAATTTATGAGGGAAAATAGTGCCAACCACAACAAGCTTCTTTTCGCAACATAGCTCGATCAGCCTTTCTCCATTATCGTTTCTTACTCCGACACCGTGTTTACCAATATAACCTTCCAAAACGGTATTGTTTGAACCTATCATTTTCGGATTGGATTTCAGTCGGAGTATAGACATTGATAATTATCAAATTGCCAGCTTTTTTTTGATTTTGATTTTTATTGCCATGAGCCTCTCACTGTTAGTATATCACGCTATCATGGACTTAGCTATTGTTTTCGATATTAGGAATCCCACACCCCTACTATGCTCATCGCCTTACGGGCGGCCGGAGTAAAGAAACACAGTATTTTTTTCGGATAGAATTTGTTTCATTCATCAGAATGTTTTTTCATAGTTTAGGCACCTCCAAAATCCTTGAGGCAGCTGCCGTAGCAGGGAGATTTCTTGAATGATTACCCCTTGGAGTAGTATTTTCTGTAATATCGTTTCTTTCCATGCTTAAAACATCATAAGTGCAAAGTTGATGGATGATAAGTACAAAGACAAGAGATACGTTTGAAAAGCGAGCCGCTCGATCCGAGAAAGACGCCCGCTTGCAGCCGCAACTAACGTGTTAAACAGACGCTACAGTTTCGTACTTTAACAAGTACAAAAATCTTAGACCCTTAGACCAAATACTTCGGAATGGCTCCAAGATTACTCCCTCTTACGTTGGCCCTGACCTAGAATCCCACTCGGATTGTTTACAGCATCTTCAACTAGGTTGCTCAGGTTTCAAAGATGTTTCACGAGAAGGTGCGAGCAGAAATTGAATACAGCTATTATCTGTTGGCAGGAAACCAGGCAACAACTGCATACCATTTGCATCCCAAATGGGAGGCCCTTTGCTCCACTTGAAGTCAAGGATAACAGAAGACACATCCAATAATCTTGTTATCTACATTGATGTGTGTCGACGGGTTTGCGCCATAGCCTCCAGGCATAATCTTTGTCTTGGAAATATTGATTTCCAGCTCAGCTGCCCGAGATTCAACAGTGATAGTGCTAGTGTTTTCTTGAAGATGATCTGACTTTAGCTTAGAAGACATACGTTATCAGCGTATTTCAAGTCCTCGGGTTGTTTAAAAGGTGTCAATTGGATACCACGTCTAATATTCATTGCCGCGCGCATTATATTGTCAATAACAAGGATAAAAAGTATAGCTAATAGGATACATCCTTGTCTTACTCCAGTAGTAACATCAAACGGAAGGTAAATTGTCTACCTTTATGTAGAACCCAACATTTAAAGTCCATGTACATTGCCCGAATTAAGTTCAGAATTTTCGTTGAATTGTTCAATTTTCCAAAATTCTCCATAGATAGCTTCCATTGACACTGTCGAAGGCCTTCACTAAGTTGATAAACGCTAGGTATTGAATAAAATATCAATTTTCTCGGAACCCAAACTGCTTTTCGCGGAGTGTAGCGGAAACTGCGTCGGACGTTCTATTCAAAATAACTAGACTTAGTACGGATTACATAATTTAAATTTACGTAGGACCCTACATTTAAAATCCACGTGCATTGCCAAAATTTCATTGGCATGTTACGATTTTCTAAAATTATCCATAGATAGCTCCTATTGACACTGTCGAGTATACGCTAGGTAAATGGAGGCGCGGAATTCATTTACTGTATTGATTAGATAAACACAAGATCGATTCTCTCGGAACCCAAACTGCTTTTCGCGGAGTGTAGCGGAAACTGTGTCGGACATTCTATTTAAAATTACTGGACATAGTATTTTGCTCGGTATTGGAAGAAGTGTTGTTCTTCTTCTTCTGTTATCCTTGACTCCCAGTGGAGCATAGGGCCTCAACCATCCTTTTATATCGAACTCTATTGCGAGATGTTAGGCATACATCTTTCCATGAATAGCTTGCTGCTTGTAACTCCTTCTAGCAGGTGCACCAACACGACGGCCGCTTCCTTGTGGATTCCAACGAAGCGCTTGTCGAGCAATGTTGGCATGTGGCCGTCGAAATGTGTGGCCTATCCATCGCCATTTCCGTTGACATACCTATAAAGAAAAAGAGATTTGGTTTGTAGCGTTTAGTAGATCTTCATTTCTTATGCGATTTGGCCACCATATATTAAGGATTTGCCGCAAGCATTTGTTTGCAAAGGTTTGCAGGCGCTTATCGATGGCATTTGTGCGTTTCCAAGTTTCGCAGGCGTAATACAAGATGGACTTGACATTCGAGTTATATATTCGTAACTTAGTTGTTGTTGATATTTGCCGAGATTTCTATATAGTTCGGAGAATGCAGAATGCAGATTTTGCCTTATTAATACGCGATTCAATAGCCTCGTCGGCGCCACCTTTTGTAGATACCAAACTACCAAGAAAATTAAAGGTACCTACACATCCAATACCCTCGTTAGCCACATTGATATGTGGCGAGGGGTTTGCGCCATAGCCTCCAGGCATAATCTTTGTCTTGGAAATATTGATTTCCAGCTCAGCTGCCCGAGATTCAACAGTAATAGCGCTAGTGTTTTCTTGAAGGTGAGCTGGTCTTTGGCTTAGAAGACATACGTCATCGGCGTATTCCAAGTCCTCGAGTTGCTTAAATGATGTCCATTGGATACCACGTCTATCATTCAGTGCCGTGCGCATTATATTGTCGATGACAAGGATAAAAAGTATAGGTGATACTATCCATCCTTGTCTTACTCCAGTAGTAACTTCGAACGGCTTAGACAATTTACCTTTATGTAGAACCCGGCATTTAAAGTCCACGTACATTGCCCGAATTAAGTTCAGAATTTTCGTTGGCATGTTACGGTTTTCTAAAATTCTCCATAGATAGCACCTGTTGACTCTATCGAAGGCCTTCATAAAGTCGATAAACGCTAGATAAATGGGGGTGCGGAATTCATTACATTGTTTCAGTACTATTCTTACTGTGTTGATTAGATCAGCACAAGATCTATTCTCTCGGAACCCAAACTGATTTTCGCCGAGTGTTTCAGAAACAGCGTCAGACGTTCTATTTAAAATTACTCGACATAGTATTTTGCTCGGTATTGGAAAAAGTGTTATACCCCTGTAGTTATTACAGTCTTTGGAGTCACTTCATTCCAAGAGGTTGGTAAAGCTTCTTTTTCCCATATTTTACGCACAAATGGGTGCCACAGTCTCGCCGATCCTTTAAGATCGCACAAAAGCATCTCCGCTGAGATATTGTCATTGTCCGGGCCTTGTTGCGCTTAAGGTTTTTAATGGCATTCTTCACTTCTTGTATTGTTCGTGGGCTGTCTGAAATTCCATTGAATAAACAGTCATGGTTGGTTTCATTATGCACTTCCGTCAGTGCTTTGAATCCAATAGGATTGTTTAATGTTGACTTGAAGTGTTCCATTTAGCGTATTAATTGTTCATTCGGGGTTGAGAGAAGTGTAATGATACTACTCAGGATGGGACTGTTGGTGTAGGTAGGTTTGCCACACAACGCCCTTAATATAGTCGCCTTTACTTGCAGCTGTCATAGCTTGACTCGCTTGTTCAACTATCCACATTCTCTTGTCCCTCCTTGCAGACCTTTTTGTTCTGTTGGATAGGTCACGGTATGTTGTACTGATAACTTTAACGTCCACGATTTCATTTCAAACTGAATTTTTTAAGGTTTTACGTTGTTCAAAAAGGTCCCATGTTGCTTGAGTGAGCCAAACTTTCCTGTTTTATTAAGAGGATGACATTCCGATGAAAAATAAAAACTGGCAAGATGATTTTTTGAATAGTATTTTTGGTTTATCCCTACACCAAATGAACAATATATGTAATGATTTTGGGAAACTACTTGATTTGGTTTTTCTTAACGATGTTGCCAGAAGATCGATATCATCCTACTGTTTTGATTACTTTTCCCATTCAATCCGAAACTAAATTAAAAACATTTAAAGTCAACAAGACGTTTTGTTTCAAAAAAGCTGATTTTGACTCCTTAACCAATTTTATCAATAATACTTGTTGAAATGAAGTGTTGGATATTCCTATAAAAAATGTTGCCGATATTGACTTAATGGTTAAAGCTTTTTATAATAAAATATATTCTTTTTTCGAAATTTGTGTTCCCAAACAACATGCTTACTCTCCTGCTGGTCCACCTTGGAATAATAAACAATTATCACATCTTAAAAATTCTAAAAACAAATGCTATAAGAAATATAAAAAACTGGATCTGATGTTGACTATGCAAGGTATTCTGTGAGTCGTTCAGAATATAACCTTCTCAATCATTCTTTATATAAAAATTATTTAATTAAAATGAAAAGAAATTTTATCCGGGATCCTAAATCTTTTTACTCCTTCGTTAATTTCAAAAGAAAATCGAGTGGTTACCCATCAGTAATGAAATTTAATAATGAGGAATCTATTAATTCTGATGTTATAAGTGACATGTTTGCTGACTTTTTTTCAAGTACTTACTCCGAAGCTGCATATGACGGTAAAACTCACTACCCATATGAGATCGCATCGAACCCTATATCTTATCTATATCTTTTCCTACTCTCGATAGCGAGTCTATATTAATAAACCTAAAAAAGTTAAAGACATCATTTACTCATGGTCCTGATGGTATCCCAAGTGGTATTTTAAATCGATGTGCTGATTCTTTCTCTATACCGTTAACCATTTTATTTTATATTTCATTAAAATTTGGTTATTTCCCCGCATTGTGGAAGGAATCATATATTATTCCTTTGTATAAATCCGGTAATAAATCCGATATTACCAATTATAGAGGAATTGCTAAATAAAGTGCGATCCCAAAATTGTTCGAAAAACTAATTGCTGATTTCCTATGTCATCAAACTTCATCCTTATTGTCATCATACCAACACGGTTTTAGAAAAGGCTGCTCAACTTCAACTAATGTTCTTCATTTTCCAACATTAATAAATTCTGGATTTGAACAAAAGAAGCAAACTGATGTCGTGTATACTGATTTTAGCAAGGCATTCGATTTTAGCAAAAAAGTTCGCTTCAACAACAGTACATCTAAATAAATATCTGTTTTATCTGGTGTTCCCCAAGGTAGCCACCTTGGTCCACTGTTATTTGCGTTTTTATAAATGATCTCCCTAACGTAATCAAATTTTGCAATGTATAAATGTACGCCGATGACATAAAGATATTTTTTTCTTTCAACAACTATGCTGATCACGTTCATCTTCATCTATGATGGAACTAAACCTTAAAAAATGTAAATGCATGCGGTTCTGTAGAATTAATGGTGTAGCGGCTAACTATTACCTTGGGGGTTATCTTCTGGATGTTGTTGACTCTTTTCTTGATCTTGGAATTTTGCTTGATCCTAAATTAGATTTCATATCACATACCACCTTAACTGTAAACAAAGCTAGAGGGGTCCTCGCTTTTATAAAGAGGTGGTGAAAGGAATTTTCAGATCCATATGTAACAAAACAACTTTATGTTTCGCTAGTCAGGCCTATTTTGATATGCGGATCCATAATATGGGATCCTTATTATGAGATTCACAATGATAGAGTCGGTGCAAAAACAATTTTTGTTATATTGCTTACGCGGTCTTCCGTGGCGTCACTCATTTTATCTCCCACCATATGAAAGTAGATTAGCCTTAATTAAGTTACCTACTCTCAAAAGTCGACGAACTATGTTAAATGTCTCTTTTATGTTAAATCTTTTAAATGGTAACATTAATTGTGAATTTTTGTTAAAATCTGTCAATTTAAATGTTCCGTGCGGTAACTCTCGGTTTTATAGGCCTTTGTTTATTAAATTCTGTGGAACCAATTATGCTGACGCCGATCCACTTGTTAGATTATGTAGGCAATATAATAATCTATATCAGTTTGTTGATTTTTGCTTAAACATAAATGTTGTTAAATGTAAAATTATTGCTTTCCTTAACTTATAACTGTTTCTTACCTCAATAGGAATAAAATTTGTAATTGTGAAAATCAAAATCGACTTGTAAATAGTCTGTAAGAAAATATTATCATAGACTAAATAAATAAATAAATATAACCAAAGACTCTATAATATAAAGATGTTGCACTTCCACACATTGATTTACCTAATGGTCGTTTTGAAAAGTCCATTGTAATAAAAATAATTACAGATAATAGTCGATTCTATTACACCTGACTTGTCCGAGAAGAGGTATTGTAGCATGTTACCAGGAGAATATTGAACCTTGCCGACGGTGATAATGTAGCATGTTGCCAGGGGGTAATGTAGAAATCCAATATAAAATGCAAAAGCTATTTCTTGGCGAATGATATGACTCTGATGAAAAACTGAGAAGTTTGAGAACATTTCAAACACATCACTTTTAAATTATGAGAAAGTGCGTGTTATACCAGTAGCTTTTCTTCATCCATTACAGATCTGGTTAACCCACAATTACAAATCAAGGCCCAATAAAAGGCGAATTTATTAAACAATGTAAAACTTTTTGTTTCTTTGCATGTACAAATTTAAAATCCATAACTTAAATACATATTAACGCGAGAGTAATGACCTTTGGATGTTTCAGAGTTTAGAGAATTGTGGAGGAATATGAATAATGAAAAATTCACAAAACTACGAGTAAGTACATAAATGCTACAAATTCATAATTCATAAAAAAACAACAACATAGTTTAATACTGCAACAACAACAACTATTTATAATATACATATGTATATATAGAGCAGCAACCACTAAGCAATTTACTCTAATACACCTTCACTATAACTAGGAGGAAAAATGATTTGGTTTCAAAGCCTTTTAGAGGCCTTAATTTTAAGATATAAAATTACAACAACACGTTTTAAATAAGTGTATTGCACTAGGATCCCAATATATTAATTAAAATAACCAAAAAAATGTTGGTCGGAACAACCTTTAATCGACGAGTTTTGATGGTTTGGAAGGCCATCATTATCAAGAGGAGCATCCCTCGTTCTAGACAGATCAAAAACCACGCATTATATCTTATTTACTAGACAAAATAAATACGAATTATAGTGTCTATGCAAAATATCAAAATAAATCGAAGCTTGTCGTCTTAACAAAATTATTTTGATATAAAAGAACACAATTTGTAGTTAGGTTATTTTAGTAAAATTAATACTAGAATTTTTTAATACGATGCTATAGATGCACAGTGGGTTGAAAAAAATAGGGAGATAAAAATAAAAATTTTATTTATTGCAACCTATTTTAAGACTTAATCCAAAACATTTGGATAAACAATACTTTTTTTATTTTTTAATTTTAAGCATGAATAAACAAAAGGTCGATACCCCGACTCTAGAACAGGCAACATAAAGTTGGCCATGTGAAATACATGATTCTTCTAAATTCACACAACAAATGTTAAGTGTTTGCCCTTGGGCTTTCTACTAAATATAGTTTTTTAATTTATTCCCCTCGAGCTTTTACCCAGCACATCGCAACCTCATTCAGGTCTGAAATGTTCCCTACAGGGCTTCAAAGTTCTTATTACTTCATATTACTTTTTACTAAATTCCTTCAAAATTTTTTCTAAGAAACAACTTCATATACTGAGAACAGTTTTAAAATCTACTCCCCTAGAGCTTTCACCCAGCATATCTTAATTTTTGGTGGCGCTATCTATCGGAAATCGGTCTTATAAACTTTGAAACATTCGTCGGCTCATGCGCAACAACTTTGCCAAAGACCATAACATGATGAAGTGCACAATTTACGATTTAATTAATTTGGAGTAATTTTTCGTGGCGCCACCTGTAGGAAACTGATTATACCAACTTCAAAACTTTCGTCAGCTCATGCACAACAAAATGATCAACATGATTTAGTTAATTTAGAGCAATTTTTAGTGGCGTCATAGGTTTAGAATAACTTTTTGAGTCGATTTGGCGATGTCAGTCCGTCCGTCCGCCTGGCTGGCAGAACCCCCACGTAAACCATGTAATCAAAGTACAGGTCGCAATTCTAAATATAATTTGATGAGATTTGGCACAGATAATTTTTTTTGATAGTGGGACCACGGCCATTGAAATTCGTCAAGATCGGTTAATTATTTATGGTACCTCCCATAGGCCCCACTTCCCGGAATTGATATTTTGGCCACAAATATCAATATTTTTTCATGAAAATATATTTTTTTTTATGAATTAGCACAAACCCAGGATAACCTTTCCATCCATGATGGTGAAGACTATAAAAAGTTTAGGCCTTAATACTCCGCCTTTAACTGAATACTTGCATACAATAACTCATTAAACATAAACTCATAAAATATTTAAATTCATACACGAAAATCTCCTGCAGCAACAAATTTAAGTGTATTACTAACATACACACACATATTTTGGTATACATACATATTTAACTGAAAGTACTACAGTATCACATCAGAAATATAGGTATATTTATATTGGCTTTTTCATAGAGTAAATTATTTGTTATACCCTTTACCACAATAGGTGGAAAGAAATATTGGTCTGAGACCTAATATCGAATCAGAATCACTCCCTGAGTTCTATGTAAGGTTTTTACCAAAGCACGGGTAGTAACTTTAATGATAATTTGATTAAATTTGGTAAAATACCTATACTTTTTGGGAAAAATGGAGAATAGAATAAAGTTTTTTGCCACAAATTTAACTGTATTTTGCTAATATTATTAAGGCTTAAGGTAACAGAAATCAGCGTATCTGATATTTTAGGAATCGGCCCATATTTGACCATGCCTCCTATACAAGAAACATTTTCAAAAGTCTTTAAGTAGCCAGAGAATCACAAAAACGCTTATAAATTTAAAGATAATTGCATTTTATTACTGAACAGCTATAATATAATTCGATAACCGAAATTTGGAAGCAATCGATCCATAATTGGCCCAAGCTTCCATATAAGGCCCTCAGCTGGAAATGACATAAAGCTACTTAAATCTCGAAATTTTGAAAAAAAAAAACACACATACATATGTATGTCTTTAAGACTTAAAGGAAACTTGTTAATTTGTTGGTCCATGTTTGACCTTAATAGTGAAGGGTATCAAATGTGTGGACTTGATCGACTATAGCTTTTCTTATTTGCGTTATTTTTATTTTTTTAATGGAATCCAATTCCGTATAAAGAATCATATGCCATTAAAAAAGATATTGGTCGTTGTGGTCCAACACTTTTTGGCATTCATCTGGTACTATCAGCGAACTTTTGACAAATAAGTTACAATGTAGTGAACCTTATATGTTGTATATTATTTGGATTATCCTAAAAGTATGCTTCACAAATGTATATGAAGTATTTTACATTTTGATCGATATCGAAAGGTCCCTGTTATGTACATACTTAAGAGACAATATAATCATCATCAGTTTTCTTTAACGAAATATAAAAGGTAGCAACTTTTATAAAACTTAACAAATAGCAGACAGAAACAGAGATATCCGGAGAAAATGAATAATGAAATACGACTTCCCATTAGCTATTTTTTATGACCAGAGGTCGGCACAAAGAGAACAGAACAAAAAAAAAATCGTGGGCAGAAGTGCCGTTTTTATATTTTAACTAAAATAGGTACTTTTTTCAATGTGAAGTTCTGATGTTTTAAAAAGAAAAAACTTTCTACTTAATTTTTGAAAATATTTTTATACATTTTTTTTATCACTAATTTTTAAAAAACAATTTTTCTGTAGAAAAATTTTCGATAAAATATTTTCTAAAGAAAAATTTTCGATAAAAATATTTTCTATAAAAAAATTTTCGATAGAAATGTTTTCTGTTGTTTTTTTATTTTTCGATAGAAAATTTTTCTATCAAAAATTTTTCGTTAGTAAATTTTTTTACAAAATATTTGTCAATAGAAAATTTTTTATCAAAAATTTGTCAAGAGAAAATTTTTTTATCAAAAATTTGTCAATAGAAAATGTTTTTATCAAAAATTTTTCAATAGAAAATTTTTTTAATAAAATTTTTTTAGAAAAATTTTCTACAAAAAATATTTCTATAGAAAAATATTTTTATCAAAAATTTTTCTATACAAATTTTTAATAGAAAAATGTTTTTTTTTTAATTTGTACAGAAAAATATTTTTACCTCAAAATTTTCAAAATTTTTACTAATTTTTTTTATCAAAAATTTTAGAAAATTTTTCTGTAGAAAAATTTTCGATAAAATATTTTCTAAAGAAAAATTTTCGATTAAAATCTTTTCTATAAAAAAATTTTCGATAGAAATGTTTTCTGTTGTTTTTTTTTTACTTTTCTATAGAAAATTTTTCTATCAAAAATTTTTCATTAGTAAATTTTTTTACAAAATATTTGTCAATAGAAATTTTTTTTCAAAATATTTGTCAATAGAAATTTTTTTTTATTAAAAATTTGTCAATAGAAAATTTTTTTATCAAAAATTTTTCAATAGAAAATTTTTTTTAATAAAAATTTTTTAGAAAAATTTTCTACAAAAAATATTTCTATAGAAAAATATTTTTATCAAAAATTTTTCTATACAAATTTTTAATAGAAAAATGTTTTTTTTTTAATTTGTACAGAAAAATATTTTTACCTCAAAATTTTCAAAATTTTTACTAATTTTTTTTATCAAAAATTTTAGAAAATTTTTCTGTAGAAAAATTTTCGATAAAATATTTTCTAAAGAAAAATTTTCGATTAAAATCTTTTCTATAAAAAAATTTTCGATAGAAATGTTTTCTGTTGTTTTTTTTTTACTTTTCTATAGAAAATTTTTCTATCAAAAATTTTTCATTAGTAAATTTTTTTACAAAATATTTGTCAATAGAAATTTTTTTTCAAAATATTTGTCAATAGAAAATTTTTTTTATTAAAAATTTGTCAATAGAAAATTTTTTTATCAAAAATTTTTCAATAGAAAATTTTTTTTAATAAAAATTTTTTAGAAAAATTTTCTACAAAAAATATTTCTATAGAAAAATATTTTTATCAAAAATTTTTCTGTACAAATGTTTAATAGAAAAATGTTTTTATTTTTTTTTTTAATTTTCACAGAAAAATATTTTTACCTCAAAAATTTTCAAATTTTTATTAATTTTTTTTATGAAAAATTTTTAGAAAACAATTTTTCTGTAGAAAAATTTGCGATAAAATATTTTATAAAGAAAAATTTTCGATTAAAGTCTTTTCTATAAAAAAATGTTCGATAGAAATGTTTTCTGTTGTTTTTTTTTCTATAGAAAATTTTTCTATCAAAAATTTTTCGTTAGTAAATTTTTTTACAAAATATTTGTCAATAGAAAATTTTTTTACAAAATATTTGTCAATACAAACATTTTTTATCAAAAATTTGTCAAGAGAAAATTTTTTTATCAAAAATTTTTCAATAGAAAATTTTTTTTAATAAAAATTTTTTAGAAAAATTTTGTACAAAAAATATTTCTATAGAAAAATATTTTTACCAAAAATTTTTCTGTACAAATGTTTAATAGAAAAATGTTTTTATTTTTTTTTTTAATTTTCACAGAAAAATATTTTTACCTCAAAAATTTTCAAATTTTAATTAATTTTTTTTATGAAAAATTTTTAGAAAACAATTTTTCTGTAGAAAAATTTGCGATAAAATATTTTGTAAAGAAAAATTTTCGATTAAAGTCTTTTCTATAAAAAAATTTTCGATAGAAATGTTTTCTGTTGTTTTTTTATTTTTCTATAGAAAATTTTTCTATCAAAAATTTTTCGTTAGTAAATTTTTTTACAAAATATTTGTCAATAGAAAATTTTTTTACAAAATATTTGTCAATACAAACATTTTTTATCAAAAATTTGTCAAGAGAAAATTTTTGTATCAAAAATTTGTTAAGACAAAATTTTTTTATCAAAAATTTTTCAATAGAAAATTTTTTTAATAACATTTTTTTAGAAAAATTTTCTACAAAAAATATTTCTATAGAAAAATATTTTTATCAAAAATTTTTCTATACAAATTTTTAATAAATTTTACAGAAAAATATTTTTACCTCAAAATTAAAAAAAAAAAAGAATTATCAAAAATTTTTCTATAAAAAAAAATTTTTGTATCGAAAATATATAAAAAAATACTTTTTGTTTAAAGATTATAAAGATCTGAAATTGTTTAATATTAGAATTTATTTCTGTTTTAAAAAATATTCCCATTTTTTCATATTTTGAACGATGTTTACAAAAATAATAGTGTCATGGCAACAATGTTCGAGATTATATTTTTTGTTCTCTCGAACCATGTATTTTGTTGCTGTAAATTGGATTTTGATTTTGTTTCTTGTTTATTTTACTTTTTTATTTTCTTTAACAAAGCGGCACCAACCGATTTTGTTAACATCCAAATTCCAACTGAATGCTTTTAATACTAATTTTCACGAGATGATCATTATATTTAAGAAAATTAGAAAAAGTCTTCGGCTTCTGGTAGTATGGGCTAATGAATAGATATGACTAATGTATTGCATTCCCAAGGCAGTCGGTTCTTCGTACCGGAACGACTCGGAAATCTTAGGATTCCGACCAAGGACTGCCACTTCTGCGTTTTTACCAATAATATCGCAGTTACAACAACAACAACAACAACAATAATTTTTTAAACAGTATCTCTAATTCATTAACCGCTACTGTATTAACTAATATATGCAATTATGTACTTGTGCAATATAAATAATGCTGGTGTTGCTTTGAAAAAAAAAATAAATAACATTTACACTTTACAGATACTCGTATTATTAGTTAAATAATTTACTTTGTTAGTTAGTTATACTTATACGTTCATTATGGATAATTATACTTTGTTTTGAGAAAGTTTAATTGGCGCCTTTATATTGCATGTGACTAAAAGAGCTCATTTCGTACTAAGTAGAGTAGTTTGCAAAAAAAATAAATGAAATTTGAAAAAAAAAATATCAAAGGGCTGTATGCTCTTTTTCAAAACCTGGTCCAAAAAAGACCATTGGTAGTATAAATAATTAATATTTTTCAAAAGTTTTGGTACTACACCATTTTCAATTGTAATTGAGAAATTTTCAAATTGAATTGAGAAATTTTCAATTGAAATTGAGAATTTTCAATTGAAATTGAGAAATATTCAATTGGAATTGAGAATTTTCAATTAAAATTGAGAAATTTTTAATTTAAATTGAGACTTTTCAATTGAAATTGAGAAATATTCAATTGAAATTGAGAATTTTCAGTTGAAAATGAGAAATTTTCAATTGAAAATGAGAATTTGTAAATTGAAATTGAGAAAATCCCAATTGGAAATGAGAAATTTTCAATTGAAATTGAGAATTTGTAAATTTAAATTGAGAATTTTTCAATTGAAATTGAGAAAAGCCCAATTGAAAATGAGGTTGGTTTTTTAATTGAAATTGAGAAATTTTCAAATGAAAATGAGAAATTTTCAATTTAAAATGAGAAATTTTCAATTGAAATTGAGAATTTTAAAATTGAAATTGAGAATTTTAAAATTGAAATTGAGAAAACCCAAATTGAAAATGATGTTGAAATTCCACTTGGGGTGTTCTCAATTTCAATTGAAAAATTCTCAATTTAAATTTAAAATTTCTCAATTTCAATTAAAATTTTCTCAATTTCAATTGAAAATTTCTTATTTTCAATTGAAAAATTCTAATTTTCAATTGAAAACTTCTCAATTTCAATTAAAAAATTCAACCTCATTTTCAATTGTGCTTTTCTCAATTTCAATTGAAAAATTCTCAATTTCAATTTAAAAATTCTCAATTTCAATTGAAAATTTCTCATTTTCAATTGGGCTTTTCTCAATTTCAATTCAAAAATTTCCAATTTCAATTGAAAATTTCTCAATTTGAACTGAATGTTTCTCATTTCCAATCAGGGTTTTCTCAATTTTAATTGAAAATTTCTCATTTTTAATTGAAAATTCTCAATTTCAATTGAAAATTTCTCAATTTCAAATAAAAATTCTCAATTTCAATTGAAAATTTCTCATTTTCAATTGAAAATTCTCAATTTCAATTGAAAATTTCTCAATTTCAATTGAATATTCTCAATTTCAATTGAATATTTCTCAATTTCAATTGAAAATGGTGTAGTAGTTAATTCAAAGCACATTTTGTATGTAGTAGATTTCAAAAAACCTCCTAAACTGACAAGACTTTAAAGACTACCGAGAATATTAGAATTTAAAAATATTTTTGTAAAAAATACCGCTAAAACTAAGTTTGGTTTCCTTCCAACTACTAAAAATTAAAAAAATGAAAACAAAAAAATTCTACTAATCATAAGAAAATTGCATTAGAAAAACTAAAGAAAAGAAACAAACTAAATACTTTTTCTAAAGAAATTTAGTAAATCTGAAAAAAAAACTGGGAAGAAAGAAAGCATGACTGTAAGAATTTTGTTAACAAAAAAAATTTTCAAATATACTTTCCTTCCAACATCAGCTGTTGAAAGTATAAAATTGCTGACTAAAAAAAACCAAATACAATCAATAGCTATTAAGAAGAAAAATCTTATTTCCCCCCCAAAAAAAACTTCAGTTTAAAAAGAATATGATTTAAAGCTGATTTTAAAGAAATTTTCTCGAACAGTAAAATTATTTAAGTTCATTTTTTAATATCAGCACCTGAGGCTAAAGTTAAAATCCCATTTCTATTAAATTTAATTGTTTAAATGTTTTATGGAAAAAGCAAAGGTGAAGACCAATGAATTTAGAATATTTTAGAGTTTGGAATCAATTAAAGTCATTAAGTAACAAGTAAGAGTGTTATATTCGGCTGTGCCGAATCTTATATACCTACCATCAGGTTGTGTTAAATTTAGAAACATATCTCATATATCTACGAGGGTGCAGCTAATTCAAAATGTGGACCAAATTCGAAAAAAGTTGTTATGCTAGTTGGTATTTTTGGTAAAATATTTGGAATAACTTCGGTTGCAGTAGCTTTATAGTTCAACATTCAAAGGTGTGTAAGTGGTTTCCCTAGTAATTATTTACTTTGAAAAAAATTCGTTATCGTAACCGGGTATGGTTTTACATTAATAAGTTGTTAAATACTTTTCGTTTAGCTTAATATTAAGTTAAGATAAAGAAGTATGGACCTGTCGATAGTAATACGACAGGTCCATATATTTTGTTAGGAGTTCCTAATGCATCTACCATATACATAATCTTAATATGCTGCTTGTACTTCTGAATCTTTTTTATTGTAGATATAAAAAAGGGGATGTAATATAAATATATAAGAATTATAGCCAAATGTTGACCGATTTTTTGGTTTCCGGGAGTGTTTTTTATATGAAAGCTATAGTCAAATATGGACCGATTCCTATAAAATTTGATATACTGACCAATAGTTGCATAAAACTTCTCTATACTAAATTTAGTCGTCATAGCTATCACAATTGTACTCAATTTATCAGCATTTATGTGTTTCCCGGGGCGGGGTTATATGGGAGCTCTAACTAAATGTGAACCGATTTCGCCCATTTTTAGTACACAATTTTTGTTACATATCGGAAATACTTTTGTAAAATCTTGTCTCTCTAGCTTTTGTAGTTAAGGAGCTGTCGCGCTTTTATCTGACGGACAGACGGACATAAATCTCCTTTTCTTTTTGTATTTTTGTGTTTCTGTAAGTTTTTTATATGGGAGCTATGGTCAAATGGTGACCGATTGTAACAAAATTTTGCACACTGACTGGCATTCACATAAGACTTGCTTTTGCTAAATTTTGTTGCTGTAGCCCTTTCAGTTAAAGCGCTATCGCGCTTTTATCTAACGGACAGACGGACATAAACCCCCTTTTCTTTTTGTATTTTTGTGTTTCCGTAAGTTCTTTACCTGGGAGCTATGGTCAAATGGTGACCGATTGTGACAAAATTTTGCACACTGGCTGGTATTCACATAAGACTTATTTGTGCTAAATTTGGTGGCGAAAGCTATTATATAGCATTTATTGGCATTTAAGTGAATTTCAGGTGGAATTTTGGCTGTTTCCGTATGTTTTTTATATGGGAGCTATGGTTAAATGTGAACCGATTTCGATGAAATTTTATATTCTCCCTATTGCTTATTCAAAACTTCTAGATACCAAATTTTGTCATCATAGCTATTATAATTTGTCAGTTATTAGCAAATAAGCGACTAGTCTAGACGAGGTTATACGGGAGCTATGGTCAAATGTTAACCGATTTTGCCCAATTTCAATGCCAAAATTTTCTCATAAATAAAGAATGTTTTTGCTAAGTTTCAGTGAGCTAGCTACTTTCGTTTAGGCGTTATCGTGATTTCAACAGACAGACAGACAGACGGACAGACAGACGGACATCGCTCAATCGTCTTAGAATTTCATAAGGATTCAGAATATATATCATTTTTGATTTTTGAGCCAATATTAAGGAAATTACAAACGGAATGACAATCTCAATATACCCCCCATTCTTTTTGATGGTGGGTATAAAAAAGATATAAAAAAACATTAAAAATGTGTGTTTTATAATAAATTACAATATATTTTAGTATTTTCAATATTTTTAATTTATTTTTTAAATTCCATAGAACCGGAAATAAGATAAGAAAAAAACTACTGCTGTGTCAAAATAAATATACCGACTAATGTATAAGATTAAAAGAAATCTTTTCAAGTACTTATTAAACAAGCCTCGTTTCTAGGTTTATCTAAGCAGAATATGAAATTATTTCATTAGACTCAAATCTTTTTGTTAGAAAAATATTGTATGAATAAATTTACAAGTACTTCCTTTTTAAATTAAATGCATTATCATCAATATTTCATCTGTAGGTAATTGTCTTTTCTTTTTTTCCTTTTTATCTTTTTCATTCTTTACTTTTGGCACATTTTTTGATTTTTTTGTGTTTGACTTCGTCTTTATCTACTTATTAGATCTGTTGCGCTTAATTTTATTTTCTAACTGTCTTCTTCTAAAGTGTCCCTTTTTGAGACCATTCAGTTGCCAAACAATGGTTAATTGTTGTTTTTTTTTTAGACAATAAACCAACATTTTTATGTTAAAGACAGTCAAATCAGTCGTTATCTCTAATTTTCCATGTTTTCAATGTCTTGCATATTTTTTTCTTCGAATTTTCTTTTATTTTCCTCTTTTCGAGGCATGAGTCCTAATTTTTTTTTTAAAGGCATAAATTAAATTTATTTACTTACCTTTTTTGTGGAATTTGCTGTTTTTTTTTGGATTTGGTTTTTAGTATTTCGTTGCTTTTAAATACCGAAAATGATTAAGTTAATGCCAAAAAAGAAAAAAAAAACTGAACAAAATAAAAAAGAAAATGTTAAAAGAAAAATTATGATGGTAATGACTTTTGTTGTTTCTGGCCGATTTTTTGGGGGTTTTAGAATTAGTTTGAAAGTAAACACTTGTTTCTTTTTTTAATTAAGATTCTCTAGCACGTTTAAATTTATTTTTTCGAATTTTTCTTTTATATTTCTTTTTTTGGACTTTAAGAAAAAAAGATTAGAACCTGGGATTTTTTTTTTCTTCACCTCACTTTTATGTTGTTGTAAAGAATTTAAGTTGTTGCTGCAAATATGGTTGAAGACCTGGAAGAAAATCAAAAGAAAAATTTATTTTTAGAATTTATTAAGAAATTTATTACACTGTGCTTAAAAAATTAAACATCAAATTTAAATACAAGTAAAAGTAACAAATAAGTCCTAAACAATAATTTAACATTCAAAACTTATACTGCATAAAAATATTTACATTTAAGAGTTCATATCTGGATAACTAATGTACCGACTTCTCCAAAAATTATTTTCACATGCTATAACTTGGATATGCAAATGAAAGAGTGGTGTAAGTTTAATATACAAAACTTAAACTATATTCAAAAATTCATATAAAACTTGCCATAACTCGATAACGAATGTAATGGCTTCTACAAGAATTGTTTTTAAAAGCGATAACTACTATAAAGAGTGTTCTAAAAAAAATATGCATTTACTATTTTAGACAAAATTTATCCATAGTGCAAGAAATAATTTATTTTTTGATCAAGTTAGTTTCTATAGATATGTCAGATACTATTATTTTAGAAATTATTAATTTTCAATAGTTATTTCAATCAAAATGGACTGCGTTCGTGAAAATATAATTAACACATTTTAAAAAAATCCGTCATGGACTTTTAAAAAAATAGCTAAAAATTTGAAAGTTGACCCTCGAACGGTTTCTAATGCCATCAGACGGTATAAGGAAAACCTGAGCATTGAAAGAAAACCTGGATCAGGGAGATAAAAAGGTCCTACAGATATTGGTAAGGCAAAAGAAGTCGAGCAACTCTTTCGAAGAGTGCCTAACACTTCTTTAAGAAAAGCAGCTCGTACGGTGAAATGTTCTACGAATTTTGCACATAGAGTCAAAGCTTATGCTGGGCTGAAGACATACAAAGTCCAAAAGGTTCCAGATCGCAATGCTATAAAGAACTTAGAAGCAAAAAAACGAGCGAAAAAATTGAAGTCTGATTTTATAAAAAAAATACACCTGTTGTGTGATGGATGATGAAACATACGTACTGGCAGACTTTTCTCAACTTCCTGGTCAAGATTTTTATGTTGCTGATAAACGAGGCAATGTTCGGCAAGAGTTTTGCACAAAAAAAAACAAACAAAATTCCCTAAGAAGTTTCTCGTGTGGCAAGCTATTTGCAGTTGTGGCAAAAGAAGTAAAGTATTTGTGGCATCTGGCACAATAAACACAGAAATTTATATAAAGGAGTGCCTACAAAAACGGTTGTTACCCTTTTAAAAGAGCACAGAGTGACTACATTTTTTTGGCCCGATTTGGCATCATGCCATTATGGAAAAAAGGCACATGAGTGGTACTCAAAGAATAATGTAATTTTTGTACCACGAGAGGCAAATCCTCCTAACTGTCCAGAACTTCGGCCTGTGGAAAGGTATTGGGCTCTGGTAAAAAAGGAATTGAAGAACACAGGAAAGATTTCCAAGAACATGTCCGATTTTAAGCGCAGGTGAAACACATGCTCCAAAAAGGTATCAGAAGCAACTGTAAAATCTTTAATGGGAGGGTTTCCGAAAAAAGTCGATAATTTTGCAAAACTCGAGTACTAAGTAAACATTTTAAAGCTAAATGATTTTGTATAATATGTCATTATATTTGCGTATTTTGTAGAGTTTTTATATTAAAATGTTTGATTTTTTTTAAGAAAATCCAACTAGAAATTTTATTTAGAGCACTCTTTATGTCTATGGTAATAAAATAAGTGATTTTTATTTTTTTAACATATTTTTGTTCTCTTCTTCAAGATCTATTACTCAGCCAAATTTCAAGTATAAGATATCGTTATTAACAAAACTATAAGCATTTATTAAAAAGGGTTTTTGAAAAATTTTGGGACAATAAACATTTAATTAAAAAGAGTTGCTGTAGTGTATTGCACTAAGATCCCAATTTATTGCAATTATTTGTTATTGTAATATAATAATACATTTATATTTTAACTTATTTATACAAAACCCTTACCCTTTTAGACAAAATCCATATTAACCCAAAACCCGAAATTTCGACTTAAGCCATTATTATTTATTGCCACAGATATTATCTACATGTGTTTTAGTCATTATATCCAGCATCAAAAAGAATGGGGGGTATATTGAGATGGTCATTCCATTTGTAATTTCCTTAATATTGACTCAAAAATTAAAAACGATATATATTCTGAATCCTTATGAAATTCTAAGACGACTGAGCGATATCCGTCTGTCCGTCTGTCTTTCTGTCTGTTGAAATCACAATAACGCCTAAACGAAAGGAGCTCGCTCACTCAAACTTAGTAAAAACATTCTTCATCTTTGAGGAAGTTTTGGTGTTGAAATTGGGCAAAATCGGTTAACATTTGACCATAGCTGCCGTATAACCTCGCCTAGGCTAATCGCTTATTTGCTAATAAATAAATAAGAAACTATAATAGCTATGATGATAAAATTTGGTACATAGAAGTTTTACATAAGCCCTAGCATATACAATTTCATTAAAATCGGTTCACATTTAGTCATAGCTCCCATACAAAAATCTTACGGAAACAGCCAAAATTTCACCTAAAATACACTTAAATGCCAATAAATCTAAAACTATAACAGATATAACCACTAAGTTTAGCACGAGGAGGTCTTATGTCAATGCCAATGAGTGTGCAAAATTATATCGCAATCGGTCAGCATTTGACCATAGCTCCCATATAAAAAACTTACGGAAACACAAAAATACAAAAAGAAAAGGGGGTTTATGTCCGTCTGTTCGTCATATAAAAGCGCGATAGCGCCTTAACGAAAAGGACTACAGCAACAAAATTTTACAAAAGAAAGTCTTATGTGAATGCCAGCCAGTGTGCAAAATTGTTACAATCGGTTACTATTTGACCATAGCTTCCATATAAAAATTTTACAGAAACACAAAAATACAAAAAGAAAATACGGTTTATGTCCGTCTTTCCGTCAGAGAAAAGCGCGATGCCTCCTTAACTACAGGAGCTAGAGAGACAAAATTTAGTAAAAGTATTTTCGTTATGTTATAGAAATTGTGTGCTGAAAATGGGTAAAATCGGTTCACATTTAGTTAGAGCTCCCATATAACCCTGCCCCGGGAATCACATTTATGCTGATAAATTAAATAAAATTGTAAAATCTATGACTTCTTAATTTAGAACAGAGAAGTTTTATGCAACTTTCAGTCAGTTTGTCAAATTTTATTGGAATCGGTCCATTTTTGACCATAGCTTTTATATAAAAACCAAGCCCCGAAAACCACTAAAATGCCACAAACGCCAGTTAAAAGCTATTAAATTATAAACTATGTTAGCTATGGCCACTAAATTTTGCACAAATAAACTTTATATTAATACCAGCCAGTATATTAAATTTTGTAACAATCGGTCGACATTTGGCTATAGTTCTTATATATATAACATCCCCTTTTTCAGGGGTGTCATAGAAACCAAGTCAGTTTTTAAATTTCTCGGTTTTGAAAACCAATACTGGTTATATTTGGTGTCATGAAACCAAGTCGGTTTTGTTATTATTGGTTTTAAATCAAACAAAATGTTCGAATCAATTGTTTATTATTTCACTTGAAATTTTTTTGAAACATCAAAAATCAAATAAAAAAATAAAATACAAATTATTAAAGAAAAATATTTGAAGAAAAACTTTCAGTTTTTTGCTATGTTTGTGGGATAGGTATAAAGAAAACGCTGCTATTTGGACAAATGAAGCTTGTATACCCCAACATCATGAAATGATCGAACTGCGGACTGGAAAAAATGTAATCTACCAAACCAAGAAACAAATCACAGCTAATCAAAGGACGATTTTCAATTACATGCGATATTCATTAAATTGCAAACAAATATGTTGATATGCATTTGCTTCGCCAGTACCTCCACACAAAGAATATTATAGCCTTACAATTTTCCCCATTTTTGATATTTTTTATGTTTGTCGATACGGTTCATTGATTCCAAAGACAAAAGACAAAAAGTACCAAAACTTGTTTTTATCTCATTACATGATAAAAAAATGCGATGTAAACTTTTCACCCATCTGTTTTTATTTGAAAGTTAAAGCTAAAAAGTACCAAAAATATTTTTTCTCTTTTTCTCCCCTTTTTTCGAAAAGTACTTACCACTTGTACTGTTATTATACCCTTCACCACCATAGGTGGAAAGGGTATTATAAGTTTGTGCTGATGTTTGTAACGCATAGAAATATTTGTCTTAGACCCACCTTTTAGTATACCAATAGACATAGAATCACTTTCTGAGTCGATTTAGCGATGTCCGTCCGACCGTCCGTCCGTCTGGATGGCTGGACCCCATGTAAACCTTGTAATCAAACTACAGGTCGCAATTCTAAAGATAATTTGATGAAATTTGGCAAAGATAATTTTTTTGATAATGGGACCATGGCTATTGAAATTGGTCGAAATCGGTTCATTATTTATGGTACCTCCCATAGGTCCCACTTCCCGGAATTGCTATATTGGCCACAAATATCAATATTTCATGAAATTTAAAAAAGATACTGCTTATGTAAACCTAAATCACTGTACCAAATTTCGTTGAAATCGGTCCACATTTGACCATAGCTCCCATACAAACTCTTCTTCAAAAACGCACTAAATGAGACAAAAAATCACTTAAACGCTCGTAAATCTAAAGATAATGAAAATTTTGAGTTTATTTTTGCATACATAATTTTTGTAACAACTGTAATCAATTTGCCAAATTTCGAGATAATCGGTCCACATTTGACCCTAGCTCTCATATAAGTCCAAATGACGGAAACAGGTTGAATATATACGTTTTGAGAAAATGTTTGTATGATGGCAAAATTTAGCAAATATTTGTCTTTATACAGGAAAAATAACACCTTTGACCTTAGTGGTGAAGGGTATCGTATGGTCGGCTTGACCGACTATAGTGCTTTCTTACTTGTTTTTTTATTATTTTTGTAATTGATCCAAACTCAATTTCAATTTTGGTTCTACTGTTTTTAATTTGGAAATTATAGCGTTATTGAATTTTCCCTTTTTTTATCCCCCACAGGGCCAAATTTTCAAAAATCTATTCTTAGTGGATCTTTAAATCGAAAAAGGCACCAGTTGGCCAGTAACGCCTTTGTTTTAAATTGATAGACCAATTTTGAAATGAAATCTGTTAACTGTAAGTTGCTTGGTTTATTTCCAAAAATGTAGCTCGAACATTAATATTGGAATTCATGACACCAATTTATTTTTTTTGTCGTTTTCAAAACCAATACCAATGAAATTGGTTTTTATGACACCCCTGTTTATATCTACAATCAAAAAGATTTGGAGGTATATTCAGTATATTAAGATTGCATCTACGAAATTAGATAGCTATCAATCAATGTTAGGTCCAGACTTTATACACGGTAGATGCATTAGGAACTCCTAACAAAATATATGAACCTGCCGTGTTGCCATCAACATGTTTATGGCACAACGAAATAGCATATGAATGTTAAACTATCAGGGATCTCATAAAAACCAATTTCATTGGTATTGGTTTTGAAAACGACAAAAAAAATAAATTGGTGTCATGAATTCCAATATTAATATTCGAGCTACATTTTCTATTGGTTTTATGTGTCACAGAAAATAATATTATTGGTTTCGTATTGGAACTAAACCAAGCAACTTACAGTTAACAGATTTAATTTCAAAATTGGTATATCTATTTAAAACAAAGGCGTTACTGGCCAACTGGTGCCTTTTTCGATTTAAAGATCCACTAAGGACAGATTTTTGAAATTTGGCCATATAGGGGATAAAAAAGGGAAAATTCAATAACGCTATAATTCCCAAACTAAAAACAATAGAACCAAAATTGAAATCGAGTTTGGATCAGTTACAAAAATAATAAAAAATAACAGTACAAGTGGTAAGTACTTTTCGAAAAAAGGGGAGAAAAAGAGAAAAAATATTTTTGGTACTTTTTAGCTTTAACTTTCAAATAAAAAGAGATGGGTGAAAAGTTTACATAGCATTTTTTATCATGTAATAAGATAAAAACAAGTTTTGGTACTTTTTGTCTTTGGAATCAATGAACCGTATCGACAAACATAAAAAATATCAAAAATGGGGAAAATTGTACGGCTAGAATATCCTTTGTGTGGTGGTACTGGCGAAGCACACACATATCAACATATTTGTTTGCAATTTAATGAATATCGCATGTAAGTGACAATCGTCTTTTGATGGGCTGTGGTTTGTTTCTTGGTTTGGTAGATTACATTTTTTCCAGTCCGCAGTTCGATCATTTCATGATGTTGGGGTATACAAGCTTCATTTGTCCAAATAGCAGCGTTTTCTTTATACTTATACCACAAACATCGCAAAAAACTGAAAGTTTTTCTTCAAATAATTTTTATTTTTTCTTTGATTTTTGATGTTTCACAAAAAATTCAAATGAAATAATTAACAATTGATTCGAACATTTTGTTTGATTTCAAACCAATAATAACAAAATCGACTTGGTTTCATAACACCAAATAATACCAGTATTGGTTTTCAAAACCGAGAAATTTAAAAACCGACTTGGTTTCTATGACACCCCTGTATATTCGGTCATGGAACAGCATTTTGTCCAAGGTAAATACTTGGGAAACCACTTAGATACTTTTAAATGTTGAACTATAGTAACTATACCACTGCAACCGAATTTAGTCCAAATATATTACCAACAATACCACATTTGGTCAACATTTTGAATTAGCTACACTTTCGTACAACTTGATGGTGGGTATACAAGATTCGGCACAGCCGAATAAAACATTCTTACTTGTTTAAAACTTTGGTTAAAAAATTTGGTTTTTGTGTGTCATTCTCACAACAACTTAAATAAAATAGGCATAGAAGGGGGAAAAATATAATACACAATGTACCTTTTCTATCGTTTTAGTACCCTTTCCCAAACTTTCCTTAAATAAATAAATTTACCCAAATTTAGTATATAAATATTTAAAACTGAGTCTATTTAGAGTCTTAAAGAGTGTTCTAAAAAAAATATGCATTTACTATTTTAGACAAAATTTATCCATAGTGCAAGAAATAATTTATTTTTTGATCAAGTTAGTTTCTATAGATATGTCAGATACTATTATTTTAGAAATTATTTATATTCAATAGTAATTTCAATCAAAATGGACTGCGAAAAAAAGTTCGTGAAAATATAATTAAAACTTTTCAAAAAAATCCGTCATGGACTTTTAAAAAAATAGCTAAAAATTTGAAAGTTGACCCTCGAACGGTTTCTAATGCCATCAGACGGTATAAGGAAAACCTGAGCATTGAAAGAAAACCTGGATCAGGGAGATAAAAAGGTCCTACAGATATTGGTAAGGCAAAAGAAGTCGAGCAACTCTTTCGAAGAGTGCCTAACACTTCTTTAAGAAAAGCAGCTCGTACGGTGAAATGTTCTACGAATTTTGCACATAGAGTCAAAGCTTATGCTTGACTGAAGACATACAAAGTCCAAAAGGTTCCAGATCGCAATGCTATAAAGAACTTAGAAGCAAAAAAACGAGCGAAAAAATTGAAGTCTGATTTTATAAAAAAAATACACCTGTTGTGTGATGGATGATGAAACATACGTACTGGCAGATTTTTCTCAACTTCCTGGTCAAGATTTTTATGTTGCTGATAAACGGGGCAATGTTTGGCAAGAGTTTCGCACAAAAAAAACAAACAAAATTCCCTAAGAAGTTTCTCGTGTGGCAAGCTATTTGCAGTTGTGGCAAAAGAAGTAAAGTATTTGTGGCATCTGGCACAATAAACACAGAAATTTATATAAAGGAGTGCCTACAAAAACGGTTGTTACCCTTTTTAAGAGAGCACAGAGTGACTACATTTTTTTGGCCCAATTTGGCATCATGCCATTATGGAAAAAAGGCACTTGAGTGGTACTCAAAGAATAATGTCATTTTTGTACCACGAGAGGCAAATCCTCCTAACTGTCCAGAACTTCGGCCTGTGGAAAGGTATTGGGCTCTGGTAAAAAAGGAATTGAAGAACACAGGAAAGATTTCAAACATGTCCGATTTTAAGCGCAGGTGGAACACATGCTCCAAAAAGGTATCAGAAGCAACTGTAAAATTTTTAATGGGAGGGTTCCCGAAAAAAGTCGATAATTTTGCAAAACCCGAGTACTAAGTAATCATTTAAATGCTAAATGATTTTGTATAATATGTCATTATATTTGTCAGATTCAAAGATTCAAAAGATTTCTAAGACAAACATTTTTTCTTACTCCCCTCTCCCTCTCTTTCTTCGGCGGTAAAGTTTTTCGAAAGACTGAGAAAATACTTATATTGGAAAACATTTTATCTTATTAAAACGAAAATTTCTTTTTGTTTTAGTTAGAAGAAAGAATAACAAAAAAACCTCAAAAGAAAAATCAATTTCCTGTTTGAGTTTTTTTTTTTATATTTTATAGTGGTTGTTTTTAGTTATAATATATTTAGTATATTTTACTAAATAGACATACTTATTTATACGAGTATTTTATAAAAAATATATAAATAAAAAAGATTTCAAAGAAAAAAAGTCAACACATAATAAAAATTTGAATTTTAAGAGGCATGAACAACTTTTTACGAGTATTAAGTTGAAGGTAGGAAATGGTGGTCAAAGATAACTACAAATCAAATTTTATTTGTGTCAATATAATATATAAAAAAAAAACAAATAAGAAAAGCTATAGTCGGTGAAGCCCGACTATATGATACCCTTCACTGCTAAGGTCAAATATGAACCAACAATTTAACAAGTTTTCCTTGTGTCTTAGAAGCATACATATATTATGAGTTATTTCGAGATTTATGTCATTTCCGGCTAAGGGTCTGATATGGAAGCTAGGGTCAATTGTGGACCGATTGTTACCAAATTTTGGTTATTGGTTTATATATACCAAATATTTACTTGTGCAAAGTTTTAGTAATCAAATGCATTTATCTTTAGAGTTAAAAACGTTTTTGTGCTTTTATGTGTACATGAGAATGTGTTTTGTATGGTAGGTATGGTCAAATATGGGCCGATTCCTACAAAATAAGGTACACTGATTAAGGTAATAATAGGCAATATTTTTGCTGAATATTATTAAAATACAAGTAAATTTGTGGCTATAAAGGACCAAAAACTCTATTCCGGGAAGGCATCCCTATGGGAGGTATCCGAAATAGTAATCCGATTTTGCTGAAAAAGTATAGGCATCGTCCTTGGATGAGCCTGTGCCAAATTTCACCAAATTATCTTTAAAGTAACGACCTGTACAATGATAACAAGCTTACATGGATAACTGGGACGGACATCGCCAAAACAACTCAGGGAGTGATTCGAAGCCGATTGGTATACTAAAAGGTGTTTCTCAGACCAATATTTCTATGCGTTACAAACATCAGCACAAACCCAATATACCCTTTCCACCTATGGTATAACAAGTAAGAAAATACTATTTTAATATATGATGCCCGGCACCACTAAGATATCGTATACATTTATGTAATGCTTAGAAAATATTTGTCTTATAACATGTTATCTCAATAATAATCTCTCTTTTTTTTTCTTTTGATTTTAAATATTTTTTCAACGGAATATTACGACACTAGGTCTAAAGGTTTAGTTTTTATAATTTGAGCCAAATCGGACAATGTTCTTCGGGTCCAAAGTTTAAGAGCCCATTTGGATGGGGAAAATGGGTTATTTTTTCGTTTTGAGATTTCATTTGAAAATAAACAATTTTTAAAAGAAACAATAATGAAATATTAAAAAAAAACTAACACAGCTTAATTTCAAATTGTTAAAAACAAAAAGCCATTACGTAGTTTTGGAGTTATTCCCTTTTTCCCCCGAAAATTCATGTCCCTGAAAAACCGCCTAAGGATATGCAACAACATTTTTTTTTGTTAATCAAAAAATTCCAAAGTTAGACATAATTTAATGGCTTGGGTCTTTTTATTTCCCATGTCTGTTTAGGGTTAAAACATTTTTTTTAATATAAAAATCTTATTCCTGGTAAAAAGTAATAACGCTTTTATATTTTTGTCGAAATTTGCTACAAAATTCATAAAATTCCGTGATTATGTCATAAAAATTTAAAACATCCAAATTTTCACTTTCGTCGCCGGGATGGAAAGGGTTAAACTTTTCCAATATCATAGAAATATTTTTCTATAGATTTTTTATAGACTCAGAAATGAAATTAAGTTTTATTTAACTTAAAATTAACACAAGTAAAATTTATGAAGAATCAACTAAAATTTTGACCACAAAATTGTCATTTTCGCTAAATTCGACGATTTGTAATCATAGGTATGGTGAAGTGGTTCATGATATCGACCTAAAATTTTGTGAGTTTTATTCTTCCGTTGGTCTGTTTTCACATACTGCAGTGACTATTTGAATTCAAGATGTGTTAGTTCTCTTTAATATTTCAATATTTTATAACAAATTTTTCCCATACAAATGGGATCTTAAACTTTGGACAAGATGTGCACCCATAGAACATTGTCCGATTTGGCTCAACTTTTCAGAAATGAACTTTTAGACCTAGTGTCATAATATTCCATTGAAGAAGCCATAAAATTCGGTCAAAAATTTTTTTACATACAAAAAATTGCCACCCTAAAGTACATACTCAAAAAGAGTAGTACCTAAACTTTTTGAAGTTTAGGTACTACTCTACTTCTTTTAAACATCGGCCTTGATGGCCTGATGTCACGTGTGACCCAACGTAACAAAGGAATTACATCCTAGGGTATAAACGGTATTTACTACGCAAATGACATTTGTTCCACAACACACAACTTATAATATCCACCTATAACGCTATAGGGTGTGATTTTACTTATTAGAAACTTGTTTGTGCAGGTTTATTAGATTATGGAACTATATATGTAATAAATAAAAAGTTAATATTTAACAAAATGAATATAGGGAAATATTTAAATAAGTCTCATTTAAGTCTTATTTTGTTTCTTAGATTATAAAACATATATGTATATTAGAGTGTCCCATAAAAATTTAAAGGCATTTTACAGAAAGACATAATCCTCAAATTTTTTACATTTCACCCAAATAATCCAAATGCAAAGTTTCATTCAGATCGGATATCAGGAAAGTGTACCGATTTGATGCCAAAGTTTGAAACATGAGGGGTTTGTTCTATTTAGAAAATATTTTTAAAAAAGTGTTAAACAGCGTAGTACAAATAACTTAATGAGCTTTCCAACAAGATATAATAGTTAATATCGGTTTTACTTCCTTGAAGACTCTCCAAAGCATATGCAATAAAAAAAAAACAAGTATGAAAGCGCTATAGTCGGTCAAGCCGACCATACGATACCCTTCACCACTAAGGTCAAAGGTGTTATTTTTCCTGTATAAAGACAAATATTTGCTAAATTTTGCCATCATACAAACATTTTCTCAAAACAAATATATTCAACCTGTTTCCGTCATTTGGACTTATATGAGAGCTAGGGTCAAATGTGGACCGATTATCTCGAAATTTGGCAAATTGATTACAGTTGTTACAAAAATTATGTATGCAAAAATAAACTCAAAATTTTCATTATCTTTAGATTTACGAGCGTTTTAGTGATTTTTTGTCTCATTTAGTGCGTTTTTGAAGAAGAGTTTGTATGGGAGCTATGGTCAAATGTGGACCGATTTCAACGAAATTTGGTACAGTGATTTAAGTTTACATAAGCAGTATCTGTTTTAAATTTCATGAAAAAATATTGATATTTGTGGCCAATATAGCAACTCCGGGAAGTGGGACCTATAGGAGGTACCATAAATAATGGCCCGATTTTGACCAATTTCAATAGCCATGGTCCCATTATCAAACAAATTATCTGTGCCAAATTTCATCAAATTAACTTGCGACCTGTAGTTTGATTACAAGGTTTACATGGGGGTCCAGCCAGCCAGACGGACGGACGGACGGACATCGCCAAATCGACTCAGAAAGTGATTCTAAGTCTATTGGTATACTAAAAGATGGGTCTAAGATAAATATTTATATGCGTTACAAACATCAGCACAAACTTATAATACCCTTTCCACCTATGGTGGTGAAGGGTATCTTATATTCTTAAACGGGCAATAATTGTATGTTTATATATATATATATATATTTATATATATATATATATATATATATATATATATATATATATATATATATATATATATAGAATGACTATCTCGAAAACGGATCTAACGATTTTGATAAAATTTGGACAGTGGGTATCTTTTTTGATGTATAGGTCGAGGAAGAAGGGACTTTTGGAACCTTTGCCTCTAAGAGGGTAAAAACGGGTAAAAATGGGAAAAAATCGAAAACGCTATATCTCCTTAAGTAATAGGTATAGAAACAAAATTTAAATTACGTTTTAAACAGCTATGAAAATAAACGGACAGGTGTTTGGTACTTTTTTGAAACTATGTCCGATAAGGGGTAAAAAGGGTGAAAATAGTTTTTTTGGTACCTTTTTAACCCACTCTTATATTTTAAACTAAGGAATATAGAAAGATACTTTGTACTTCAATCAATAGATGTGAGAGAAATATTGAACACGTATTTGGTACTTTTTTGATTTTTTGGCCAAGATGTGTAAAAAAGGGATAAACTGATAACTTAACATCTACAAAAGTAATATGAATAGGAAAATTATGGTAACTGCTTTCTAATAAAATGTACCGAATTCAATTGGTACCAAAGAAGTACCAATTCTGCATATGGAACTTTTTGAAATTAGGGGATAAAAAGGGAAAAAAAATTAGTAATGTTATAACTTTAAAACAAATGAATGTTTGTCTGTATGTATGTTCTTTATAGAATAGTAAACTGTGAATTTGATCATGTTATGCTCTTTAGCAAAGATGTTGCGGATAAGCAGGCGGAGGTTTTTAAATTGGTAAACCGAATTTCCGACAGGTGGCGCCACTGAAAATTACTAAAAATTAATTAAATCGTAAACTGTACATTTGATCATACTATGTCTTTTGCAAAGTTGTAGCGCATGAGCCGGCGAATGCTTTTTAATTGGTGTGAATAATTTCCGACAGGTGGCGCTACTGAAAATTACTCAAAGTCAATTTAATCGTGAGCTGTACATATAATCATGCTATAATCTTCAGCAATGTTGTTGCACATGACCCGACGAAGGTTTCTTAGTTGGTATGAAGAAATTTCAACAGGTGGCGCCACTGAAATTTACTTAAAGTCAATTTAATCGTAAACTGTACATTTAATCATGCTATAATTTTTAGCAAAGTTATTGCGGATAATCCGACGAAGGTTTATTAATTGGAATGACAGGTGGCGCCACAGAAAATTACTCAAAATGAATTAAATCGTAAACTGTGCATTTGATCAGACTATAATCTTTAGCAAAGCTGTTGCGCATGAGTCGACGGAGGTTTCTGTTGGTATGACCAATTTTCAAAATTATTAAAAATGAGTTAAACTGTAACTGTATAAAATAAAATATATAAAAACTTTAAAATTTGCCTCAAAATGCTTATCATAAAGCCCCGAGCAAGGCTCGGTCAACCAGGTACTAATAATTATTTAGACAAAAAATTTCCGTATTGCATCAGATATTTTTGCACAGATTTCGGAGAATATTAGCCCATAGATTGTGCTAACGAATGGCATTTGTTAATTTACATACATGTTTTGGTGAAAAAAGATATTCGGTTTAAAGTGCTGTGACGGACGCTACAAAAAATGAAAGTGACTTTTTTCAACACGTGTTTCTGTAATTTTCTTCAAATCGGTCACAGTAATAAAAAAATTGTAAATACATTGAAGATAGTGGAAAATCAGAGGATTTCAAAACAGCTTTTATAAAATATTTTAATGTTTCCAGTTTCACCAAAAATCCGTAAATGAACTGTTGTGGGCGCCACGTGACGGACGATACAGTTTTTATTTGAATGTTTTTTATTAGGAAAAATTCATATTTCATATTTTTTTAAGCGTTCGTAAATCATTGAAAATAATAGTGTTATTTGTTCCCGAATTTCATCTCCTTCGTATTTATTTATGCGGTTAAAAATTCGATTTTTAGGTACAAATTAATATTTCACAAAACGGCACTTGATCAACGAGGGTATTAACGCAAAATTTTTAAATTTTCAGTAGAGTCAAAAAACTATTTTATTTTACTACTACTTTCATATTCATAGTTTTTTTGGTGAAATTATAGTGAGAATGATGTCAGATTTTTACAGTGGGTAGATAAGACTACACATCAAGCTGTTAGAGTGTCCCAAAAATCCAAACATTTTTTTTTCATTGCCCCACTATATATTTTTTTTAACACCTAATATCTTGAATTTAATCTGTGGATATAGACAGTGTTATTGCTTTATGAATAAGACAGATATGTGTTCTTAAATATTGTATTTAATAAATATTATTTTTTAAAAAATACGGACGCTACACACTTTCGTATACATATTATTCTGTAAAATGCTATATTAACATCTATATATTTTTAGCCTAATACTACTATAAGTTTTCTTTACGAACCAAGTTCAATTGGAGAAAAAAGAAAAATTGCACTAGTGAAATTAAAAAAACCTATATTTCTGTGACGGACGCTACACACATGATGAGCCCTTTTTTACTTGACGTTTTTTTATATAACTCCAATTACTTTTGATGGGCTCTTTTATATCAAATTGTATAAAATTAAGCTGACTCCTACTGAAACTTGATACCTAAATGGAGGTTTTTGTGATTTTTATGAACTTTTAAAAAACCTATTATTTAAAAAAATTTATAAAAATTCGAGATGGGTGGAAAAAAAGATCTGCAGAGTTAAAAAGGTGCTCTAACAAAATTTGAACCGATTTTGCCCATTATTTTATCGCGCTTTCATTTGATATACAGAACAAAAACCCCCTATCTCTTTGATTTTTTTTTTGTGTTTCCGAAAGTTTTTTATATGGGAGCTATGGTCAAATGGTAACTGATTGTGACAAAATTTTTCACACTGGCACGGATTGCTATTACTAGCTATTACTAGCTATTACTGTTTATTATATATTGACATTTAGGTGTACTTTAGGTGGAATTTAGGCTGTTTCCGTAAGTCTTCTGGATGGGAGCTATTGTCAAATGTGAACCGATTTCGATGAAACATTATATGCTAGTGCTTATGTAGAACTTATCTGTATTAAATTTTATTATCATTACTGTTATAGTTTGTCATATATTAGCAAATAATTAATTAGCCTAGACGAGATTATAAGGGCGCTATGATCAAATGTTAAATGATGTAGCCCAATTTGAATAGCAAGGTTTAAAGAATATTTTTGCCAAGTTTAAGTGACCTACATCCTTTTATTCAGGCCCTTTCGTGACGACAACTGACAGACAAACGGACATCGCTCAGTCGTCTTAGAATTTCATAAGAATTCAGAATATATATCCCTTTTGGGTTTTGAGCCAACATTAAGGAAGGTACCTCCCATTCTTTTTGATGATGAGTATAAAAATATAGAGGAGATCAGATGCAACGTAAAAAGTTGAATTTTGTAAAGTAGTGTAATTTTTAGTGAAAACTCTTATTTTCCTTTTAGGTTATCTATAATAATGTTCATGTCTAACTCTTGACTATGATAGATCTATAAAAAATATGTCATCGTGGCTCTCATTAACCTTATGAGTGCCCACCCTTGTTTAATATTTGCAAGGAATAATTGAATTGTCTAAAAATACTAGGTATTTGATTTGTGTGTCTGTTTTTTTTTTCAAATTTAACTAAATTCAAATTTTAAGCGGTTAAATAAAAAAATATTCGTAAAAACAAAACAATAATTCATTTATAAACAATTTAATAAAACAACCTGTTTGTGAATAACACAAAAAAGTACCACAATAAAAATCACTAATTTATGGTCTCAGCAAAAGTTTCAAGTTTGTTATTTTGTTGTGTTTTGAAATACTCGTAAACACTGAAAAAATTTTGTAAAAGAAAAAATGAATCATTTTTAAATTTTAAAATTACTAAAACAAATTTTTAAAACATTTCTTTTTTTATTTTGCTGTTAAGCTATTAAGTAGAAAAAAATAAATTATGTTATTTATAAAATCAACAAAAAAAAGTAAATTATATTGTTTGAAATTATTTACGATTTATTAGAGCTTTACTAAAGAGTTTCAGATACACTTTCCAAAAAAATGGAAAAGCTAAAAAAGAACTACAAAAGAAAATCAGAACTTCCTTTTAGAAAACAAGAAAAGAATCTTAGTAAATTTGTTATAATGACGATAAGTTTTTGCTTGATAATGATGTTAATTAACATCATCATGATGTTAATTAACATTATCATCGTGTTGCTTATGGTTATGATGATGTTGTACTTAAACCCCAAAACGGCCGTTATTTAAGGTGTTAATTAATGAAAGAAATAATATCTTTATATAAAATAAAATGAATTGAAATTAAGCTAAAATTAAATATGATTGAAAAAGTTTATAACAAAAAGAACTTAATAACATCAGAAAAAGCCACAAACTAACTTTTTATTGAATTTTCAAGAAAATAAGAAGTTTTTTTTTCCCAAATAAATGATCATTTCACACGAAATTGAATAGGAATTTCTAAAAGAAGAAACAAATCTAAGAAGAATAAAGCCAAAAAAAAATTGAAACACGAAAATATTTTTACATTTTGATTTGTAATATAAAAGTAACGGCAAACATTTTTTTAATATTTTTTCTTGTATCTCATTACTTGAGGTCTTAGAAATCTAGATCCATTTAAATATTTTGATTCAGAGGAATGAAACATTCGATATATAAAAAATAGTAAAACAAAAGCTAAAACAGATTTTGGAACTTTTTACAAAATAACATAAATATCTACTATATTCAAACGAATATAGCCCAAATAAAGGCTAATTTTGAAAGGTGGTTCTAATTTTGCATCTACACTTGAAGAACCAATTGGTCCATTAAGATCCCTTAATAAAGTTAATACAAACATATTTTTACACTTTGATTGGTAATATAAAGGTAACGGTAACTATTTTTTAATATTTTTTCATTTATCTGATTACTTGAGGTCATGGGAATCAAGATCCATTAAAATATTTTGATTCAAAAGAACGCAACATTCGATATTTACAAAATAGTAAAACGAAAGCTAATACCGATTTTGGAAGTTTTTACAAAATAATAAAAGTGTCTATATCCAAACGATAATACATATCCAAGACTAAAATAAAAGCTAATTTTTAAAAATAGTTCCAATTTTGCATCTACACTTAAAGAGCCAATTGGCCCATTAAGAGCCATTGATAAAATTAAAACACAAAAATAATTTTACACTTTGATTTTAATTATAAAGGTAACGGTAAACATTTTTTTAATATTTTTTTTTAATTATCTGATTACTTGAGGTCATGGGAATCAAGATCCATTAAAACATTTTGATTCAAAAGAACGAAACATTCGATATTTAAAAAATAGTAAAACGAAAGCTAATACAGATTTTGGAAGTTTTTACAAAATAATAAAAGTGTCTATATCCAAACGATAATACATATCCAAGACTAAAATAAAAGCTAATTTTTAAAAATAGTTCCAATTTTGCATCTACACTTAAAGAGCCAATTGGCCCATTAAGAGCCATTGATAAAGTTAAAACACGAAAATAATTTTACACTTTGATTTTAATTATAAAGGTAACGGTAAACATTTTTTTAATATTTTTTTTTAATTATCTGATTACTTGAGGTCATGGGAATCAAGATCCATTAAAATATTTTGATTCAAAAGAACGAAACATTCGATATTTAAAAAATAGTAAAACAAAAGCTAATACAGATTTTGGAAGTTTTTACAAAATAAAGAAAGTGTCTATATCCAAACGATAATACATATCCAAGACTAAAACAAAAGCTAAATTTGAAAGGTGGTTCCAATTTTGCTTCTACACTGCAAGAGTCAATTGGTCCATTAAGAGCCCTTGATAAAGTAAAAACACGAAAATATTTTTATTCTTTGATTTGAAATGTAAAGGAAATGGTATTTTATACATATTTTAATATTTTTTTCCAGTATCTGATTACTTGAGGTCCTGGGAATATAGAACCACTAAAATATTTTGATTAAGAGTAATGAAACACTTGATATATAGAAAATAGTAAAACAACACAGATTTTGAAACTTTTTACAAAATAACAAAAAAAAAAACTATATTCAAACGATATAATCTAAGACCCAAATAAAGGCTAATGTTGAAAGGTGGTTCCAATTTTCCTATATACTTAAATGGCCAATTGCTGCATTAAGATCCCTTTAGAGAAAATAAAGAATATAATTTATGTATGTATATTAGGGTGCACCTTATTTTACGAAAGTGCGAAATTGAACCGTAACTTCACCCAGAAATGTTCTACGTAACATAAAAAAATGCTGTGCAAATTTTTTTAAAAATTGCATAAGGGAAACAAGTGCCGCATCCGCCCACAAAGCGTTAAACGAAATTGAACCGTAACTTCGCCCAGAAATGTTCTACGTAACATAAAAAAATGCTGTGCAAATTTTTTTAAAAATTGCATAAGGGAAACAAGTGCCGCATCCGCCCACAAAGCGTTAAACTTTTTTGTATGTAAAAAAATGGAAGTATTTTTGGTTTTGCCCAAATTTTAATCACTTTGAATAAAATTACTTAAAAAAAATACTGGAATATAAAGTATTGCATAAGGGAAACCTGTGCCGCATCCGCCCACAAAGCGTTAAACTTTTTTGTATGGAAAAAATGGAAGTATTTTCTGTTTTGCCCAAATTTTAACCACTTCAAATTAAATTATTGAAAAAGTTTACCGGAATATAAAAGAGAACTAAAGTAGCTTTATTTCAAGTCATCAACATTAAAAATCCATAAAGTAGTTTCCGAGTTATTGCAATTTTTCCTCGAAAATTTGTGTCTTTGACGAAACGCCTAAGGATATGCAGCCAAAAAATTTACTTAAGGATAAGTTAAAAAGTAAGACATGATTTAGAATTCGATGACCTGTAAGTACTAAATTGTCATGCTTTGTTAAAATATCACCGAATTTACAAAGTTTTTTTCATATTAGAGAATTATACTTTTTTCTTAGGCCGGTTTCAAAAATCATTTTTTATTTTTTTGAAAATTATGTTTAACAAGTATAAAAAATAATACATTTTCTTTTCGGTATCAAAAAGCAAACAAATGGGAGAATACAATTCAAAAAAATGATATCGATATCTTTAACCATTTCGCCGTACGTGCGGTTTGAAAACGAAAAATTTCGCGAAAATGTGAATTTTTTGTAATAATTTGAATATTTAATTGTCGGGGAAAAATTGCAATAACTCGCAAATATGTGAATTTTTTGTAATAATTTGAATATTTAATTGTCGGGGAAAAATTGCAATAACTCGGAAACTATAACATGGATTTTAAATGTTGATGATGTAGAACATTTCTGTAGAATATTTACATTTCGTAAAATAACTTGCACCTTTATTGACTCTGAGACATAAACTAAAACTACACCAATATTTTTACTGAACCTAAAAGAAATTCCGTTTCCCTACATTATCTCTTCAATTCAAAACACAATTAATGGGAATAATTTTGAATCATTAGAAAAAGCTATAAACTCCTAAACAATTTTTTTCATACCAAACAGTGAGAGTATGCCTTAAATACTCCACAACAACAAAAAAACAAAGCCAGACATTAGAAACTAAAAGAATATAAGAAAAATTCTAAGTAGAACGAAAAAAAAGTGCAGAAAGACGTTTAAAGAAAAACTGAAAATCGGCCTCTAATAAATTGTGTTACACTCCGCTAACGGTAATTAAACATTAGCCACAAACCACCACAAGATAAGACAAGACAAGCAAGAACTTGTTTAGTCATGTTTCACTATCTTTCTTTTCTTTTTCTAACCATTTATTGAAAAGAAGAAGATGAAATATCGGTTATTCGATTTAATTTAATGATTTTAATTGGAATTAATGGTTTCTGTAAAAAATATAAATACAATAAGACATTAATGTTGGTCGATGACAGCGAAAAAATGTATCATTAAAATCCAGGAGTTATTATTAATGAAGTTCAAGTTTAAGTAAAGTCAGCATGAGCTGGTAATGGTAGGAGTTACAGGAGGTATAGAAATTGAAATTAGTCAAAATTGGTTCAAAATTTAGTTTAGCACTCTAAGAATGTTAGAAGCTATGAGATTAATGGATAAACTTGCCGAAACTTGGTCTGTTAGTGATGTAAAAACAACAACGCGCCTTCGACCAGGTCGATCGACCGAAAATGCCGCGCTCTCGACCAGGTCGATCGACCGAAAATGTCGCAGCTGTACGTGATGATGTCGCCCAAACTCCATCCACCTCAATTCGACACCGAGCTCAGCAAATTGGTGTCTCCAAATCCAATCTTCATGCATACAAAGTTCAATTGACTCAGGAACTGAAGCCAGATGACCATGGACAGCGAACGGAGTTTGTTAACGGGGTATTGGAGAGACAACATGAAAATGCTGATTTTGCTGATAAAATCATCTTCAGTGACGAGGCCCATTTCCATCTTGATGGCTTCGTCAATGGGCAGAATTGTCGCATTTGGGATGAGGAAAATCCTCGAGTGATTCACGAGAAGCAAATGCATCCTCAACGAGTCACTGTGTGGGGCCGTTTTTGGGCTGGAGGAATCATTGGACCTTTTTTTATGAAAATGAGGCAAGTCAAGCGCAAACAATCCAGTTTTGTTTTTGCCTATAATTGAAGAAATGAATGTGGAGGGCATGTGGTTTCATTAAGATGGCGTCACATATCATACAGCCAGGAAAACAATTCAATTGCTACATCAGTTATTTCCCGGTTGTGTTATTTCGCGTTTTGGAAACCAGAATTGGCCACCTATATCGTGCGATTTAACACCTTTAGATTTTTTTCTTTGGGGTTTTTTGAAGTCTATGGTTTACGCGAGTAAGCCGACGACGACTCAAGAGGAAATTGGACGCTGCATTAATGAAATAGCTCAACATTTATGCAAAAAGGTCATTGAAAATTTCATTAAAAGATCACGTGTGTGCCAGCAAAGCCGAGGCGGCCATCTGCACGATATCTTGTTCCATACATAACCTCATACTGCCTACTTTACGATAAAATAAAGTTTTACGATTTTTTTTAATATCTGTCAATGGTATGAGGTTGATCTCATTTGCTTCTAGAAATATGGTAGTAAATAGCACAAGGTTTCAACACCGTAAAGTACACAAAGCTACTGGGTGTCTCCCGATAAAATAACAAAAAATCAAATAGACCATATTGCAGTTGACCGAAGACACTCGTCAAGTGTATTGGATGTACGTATAATTCGAGAAGTCAATATGGACTCTGATCATTATCTTGTTGCAGCCAATGTAAGAACAAGTCTGAGTGTGTCGAGGAACATATAGGCCGAAGCGCAAAGAAAATTTTACATCACCAAGCTACAATCCCATCATTCCATGGAGAAAATAATTCTAGTTCCAACCACATCAGCAATCTATGGAAACACATTGCCAATTCTATGAAGACTGCTGAAAAATCTGCATAAGAGTTCCAAAATCCACTCCCTAAAAACTCTTGGTATGACGAGGAGTGCCGCAGTACAATTGCTGCCCAGAGGGCAACTCTGTAGTCAGCAGTTACTAACCGAACTTTGGAAATATATCGAGAAAAAAGGAGGGAAGACAAAGGCCTATTTCGAAGAAAAAAAAAAAGAAATTTAGAGACGTGTATTCGAGGAAATTGAGATATATGAGAGTCGTAATGAAGTGAGTACGCCCAAGGAAACCTGGTAACTAATTGCTGAAAGCAATTAGTTATGAAAGTGACCAAGATGGAACGCCTGAACAAATCAATGATGACGGCATTATATGTCCACCACCTAACCAAGGTGAGGTTAAAATTGCAATAACCCGACTAAAAAATAATAAAGCTGCGGATGCCGATGGTTTGCCAGAGGTGGCCGGAGGTGAAAATTTGATACGGGACATGTTCCTACTTATAGAAACCATATGGTTAGAAGAATGTATGTCTGATGATTGGGGTCTCAGTGTTCTTCGTATAGTGCGCAAAAAAGGTGATAAAACTGTATGTGCTAATTATAGAGGTATAAGCCTCCTTTCAATTACTGTGTGAAAGGCTAAAGCTCAAAGATAATAAAATAATTTGAATCTACCAATGTGGCTTTAGACCAGGTAAATCTACAACTGACCAGATCTAAACAAATGGACACTTAGCATCTCTTCGTTGACTACGAAGCTGTTTTGACAGCCCGATACCAACGATGTTGTTTAAAGCAATGTCTGTGTTTGGCATCCCTACGAAGCTTATAAAGTTATACAAGATGACACTAATTAACACAACTTCATCAGTTTAGATAGGTTCTTACCATAATGAAACGGGGATTCAGGCAAGGTTATAATAGTCTATCATATGGTCTCTTCAATATTGTGTTAGAGAAAATATTGCGAGATAATACAACTGGTACAATTTTCAATAGAAATCATTTGCAACTCGCGTTTGCCGATGACATTGATACTCTTGGACGCACTTTACGCGAGGTAACTGCCGCCTTTTCTAGTATCGAAAAGGAATTAAACAAATTGGGTCTAGCTGTAAATGAATCAAAAACAAAACTGATGGGCAGATAGAAAACTAGAATTGGATAACTTGTGCCCGTTGAGAACTATAGCTACAGCTGCGAACATCCACAGCAATATAAGCTTTGAAATCAAACTTGGAATCATACCTGTTAATCGGTGCTATTTTAGGGTCTGCAGTTCGGTTTTAACCGAAATCGAAATCTCGGTTTTTTATGCCTCAAAACCGAAACCGAAAACCGTAGAAAAAACCGCGATTTTAGCTATTTATTTTTCATAAGTTTTTGTTGGTATTATTCAGAAATAACATTAGAAGAATAAAAAAAACAAAAGGTGATTTACAATGGACAAATGCAAGGAGAAAACGGTATATGACAGTATATCTTATAACTTGTGGCTCAGCCGTATTTTTGGAACGTGCAATTCCAAGCAAACGCAAGGAACCATTAGACAGAAGCTAATGGAGTTTAATATTTCACTTAATACAAACATCGCAGCATGTACTATAGAGCAACAGTCAATATAAAATTTTGATCTGAAAATCATCTTGTAGTCATTGATGTTTTTTACGAAAAAACATCTTCGAAAGCGAAGACAATTTTGAAGATGGCGACGATGAAACGTTGAAAGAATTGCTTCTTTCTATCGACTTTGAAAATGTAAATTCTTTTAAAGATTCGTTGCTGTCCGTAACAATGACTGTTGAAGCAATTTGTCGCTCGGTGCAAATATTGGGTGTTTTTTTTAGAGGTATAGAACTTCGAATTGAAATAAAACACAAGAAAATCGTTTTAATGTCCATCAATTTGGCTTTATTGGAAGGATAATTTTATGCCATTAATGTTTAAACGTGATTTCGAGCATGTGGCCACCGCGGCAGGCTCGTATAAAGCCAATTCTACAGGTCCAATTTTCAACTACTTTTTCGAGCATATGGGGCCGTATGTTGGCAATAACGCCACGAATGTTGGCTTCCAAGTCCCCTAACGTTTTCGTTTGTTGGCGTAGACGAGCGACTTCACATATCCCCAAAGAAAATAATCCAGTGGTGTCAAATCGCACGATCTTGGTGGCCAATTGACAGGTCCATTCCGCGAAATTATGCGCTCATCGAATGTTTCCTTCAATAAATCAATTGTGACGTGCGCTGTGTGGCATGTAGCGCCGTCTTGTTGGAACCACAACTCATCCTCATTCATGCCATTCAATTGGGGAACAAAATAGTCGGTTATCATGGTTCTATACCGGTCTCCATTTATGGTAACTGACTCTCCAGCATTATTTCGGAAGATGTATGGCCCAATGACTCCACCAGCCCATAGAGCACACCAAACAGTCAGTTTTTGTGGATGTAATGGCTTCTCAAGTGTCTCATGTGGATTCTCTTCACTCCAAATGCGGCAATTTTGCTTGTTGACGTAGCCATTCAACCAAAAATGAGCCTCATCACTGAATAAATTTTGCGATGAAAATCAGCATCGAGATCAATCTCATTTTCGGCCCATACACCAAAATCACGACGCATTGCATGGTCTCGCGGCTTTAATTCTTGCACAAGCTGGATCTTGTAAGGTCGCAAGCCAAGATCTTTGCGCAAAATCTTCCATAAAGTTGATGGACAAAGCTCCAATTGCTGTGCACGGTGGCGAATCGATTCATTCGGGTCCTCTTCAACACTTTGCTCTACAGCGGCAATTGTTTCTTCGGTGCGCACTGTTCGACGTCGCTGCGGATGCGTATTATCACATAGAGTAAACGTAGTGCGAAAACGATCCATGGTTAACCGAATTAATTGCTCTGATGGACGATTATGTCGACCATAAAATGGACGGAGCTTGCGGTAAACTTCGCGAACTGAACCATTATTTTCGAAATAAATTTGCACAATTTGCAAGCGTTGTTCTTTTGTCAACCTGTTCATGATGAAATGGCAAACCAAACTAAATATTAATCACTTGACAGCTAACAAAATGGCCGCCAGTTAAAAACGTGATGCCAACTTAAAGTTCTATACCTCAATGAAAAACACCCGATATTATATAAACAAGGCTCTGCAGTTTCTCTAAAAGAAACAAGACTTATTTAAGAAATCCCTCATATTAAAAAACCTGAATTACTTTCCTGAATTTTAGTATTAAATTGAAAATACTTTGGTTTAATAAAATTATCTAAATTTCACTACAAATTTAAATCAAAATAGTTTTATTTGAAAAACCGAAAACCGAACCGAAACCGACCGGTTTTGGGTGTTTTAAAACCGAAACCGCGGTTTCTCATTTTCACGGTTTTTTGCAAACTCTATGCTATTTAGCCTCAAACTAATAAATAAAGTCTTCTCCCTATGAACTAAAAGTAGGTTCTATAAAATGCTTATACTACTACACGCTTATACTTATTGTATGGTGCTCAATCATGGTCACTTGGACAAGAAGATGAAGCTATTCTTGTCGTATTTTAGAGGAAAATTCTACGAAAAAATTTTAGACCAGTCTACATCAACAATACTCATAAGCTATATAAATTATACGCCGGCATAGGCATAGTAAAACGAATTAAGCGACAACGGCTGCGTTGACAAGGACATGTTGTGCGAATAAATGAAAATACTTCGGCAAGAAAAGTGTTCGATAATAATTCTGAGGCAACTCGTAGAAGATGGCGTCCAAAACTTCGATGACCAAGCAGAAGAAAATCTTTCAAAGCTTGGCATACGAAATTAAAGAATATGCGCACAGGTTGTAACTATAGGCCATTTTAATAAGTAAAATTCTCTCAAATATGGATTATAATATTGATATCAAAATATCAAATCTAGAAAAGTGGATCCATGGAAGGATTGGAAAATAATAGACTTTTTGTAAAACAACTCAATCTAACAGGAGACACTTATCCCGAAAAATTTTAAATAATAGCCAATTTTGAATTTCTTCGATATATATTTAAAAACTTATTAAAAATGTAGAAATGATAATTTCATGATGTTTTCAAAATGATACCATTCATTAAAATCAGATTAAAAATGTAGTGAAAATGGAATGAAAATGAACCGGTTGCTATTTCACTTGTTTTTATATTTTAATTTTTAAGAAATATTGTCTGAATTGTGAATGTTAGAAAAGTTTATTTTTTCATATAATTTCAAGTTCAAATATCCCAGCAAAACTTTGGTAATGGCAAGTACTCTGATAACTGGTTACCTTGCAACGACTACAACATACCATCCGAATAAATAATAAGTTATTACAGAAGTACTTATTTGTAATTAAGATGGTAATTTAAACTGAATGGCCCCGGTTCAAATCCCACCAAGGGCAACAATTTTTTTTAGTTTTTTTTTTATTAAAAGAGTCTTTTTAAATGATTTTTGAATTTTAAGAACTTAAATATTATCTTCTGTAAAAAAAATTTATAAAACTCACGTTAATGAAAAAATACCATCATGAGTCAATTTTGATTATGTAGGGGATGTTGAATACCAAACACGATTCTAATTGGTCTTAACTTGATAAGCCCAACTTATCTGGTTCATCCTTCATCTCAACTGTGGACACACACCTCCTCATGGTATCAACCGGGGAGCTAGTTTGACACCCATTAATATTGTGAGTTAACATGTTCCAAGAGTTGTCCCATAAGATCGATAAAAATGGGTAAGGATTACGGGCTAGTAACCCTCTCTTGAAAAAAATACAATGAAGATGATAAAATTAGAATTGAAATGTCCCACTACCTAATGTTAGAGGAGGATGTCCGAAACTTCGATAGAAAGATCAAGTAGAGGAACATTTTTCAAAGCTTGGCCTATAAAATTGGAGAATATTCGCACAAGGTCGAAATCCATGGAATTCTAAAATATGCTCGGACTTTGACCTTAACAGGTTGTAACATTTAAGTAAGTAAGAGTCAATCTTATGTAAAAACTTATACAAAAAAGAAGATTTAAATTGTTTAAGTTTTAAAATAATTTTAAAAAAGTTTTAAAATAATTACAAAAAATCGTATAAAAATATTTTTCCAAAAATTACAACAAAGCAAAAAAAAAGCAGGGAAAAACAAAGTTATTTTCACATGATTTTGGATCTAAAAATAAAAATTGTTTATATTAATTATAAGCTGCTAAGTTTTCAACATATGAAGTAGCTCAGTGGAAGAGTCTCTGCCTAGCAGTCGGAGGGTCTGGGTTCGAGCCCCCATGGGATCATAAAAAAAATTTTGTATTTCGTTTAAAAATATATGTTTTTAATAAAACAACAACAAAAAAGTTGTTGCTGTTGTTGTTGTTGCTTTCAAATTGCTTACCCAAGTCATTACATTTCTGCAATTGGTAAGTACTTGCCTCCAATGACATCCCCATGTTAATGTAATGACTTAAACAGCGAATGAGTAAGTAGTTCGTGTTCAATAGTTTAACTGTTTAACTCGTTATTTGGTAATGAAAAGTTTTACTGGGATTTTTCCAAAAATTACAACAAAGCAAAAAAAAGCAGGGAAAAACAAAGTTATTTTCACATGATTTTGGATCTAAAAATAAAAATTGTTTATATTAATTATAAGCTGCTAAGTTTTCAACATATGAAGTAGCTCAGTGAAAGAGTCTCTGCCTAGCAGTTGGAGGGTCTGGGTTCGAGCCCCCATGGGATCATAAAAAAAATTTTGTATTTCGTTTAAAAATATATGTTTTTAATAAAACAACAACAAAAAAGTTGTTGCTGTTGTTGCTGTTGTTGTTGTTGCTTTCAAATTGCTTACCCAAGTCATTACTTTTCTGCAATTGGTAAGTACTTGCCTCCAATGACATCCCCATGTTAATGTAATGACTTAAACAGTGAATGAGTAAGTAGATCGTGTACAATAGTTTAACTGTTTAACTCATTATTTGGTAATGAAAAGTTTTACTGGGATGGTATGGGATTATCCGATTTCTTATTTTTTTTTATTTTTTTTTTTTTTGCATATAAGCTTTATGCCAGGCAACAGAATTATAATAAAAAGGAAAAAATACATGTAAAATTTAAAAAAATATTTAACAAAAATATATAATTTTTTAAATCTTCAACTTTTAGGTTATATTACATGAATATTTATTAACAAAATAATACGTTTTTTGAAAAGACAATTTTGTTGAAAATTATATACAAAAAACCGCATTTAAAAATATCAATCCATTAAAGAGTTAAAAATTTTTGAACAAAAAAATCCCAAAAAAACACACTGTGTGGCGATAACCCTGCTAGGTCCAAACGCTTTGGGGTTCTGAATACACTTGTCAAGTATTTTCTATTCGTGCAAGAATTTTCTGACCCCAAAACCGTGTATCACAATGTTATTTATCAGAGTTTCCTGATAGTAAAAGGATATAATTAAAAGGAAACTATTTGACAAACAAAAGTAGATGTTTAGATAAGGTATGCTATACAATATATATTTAAAAGTCTGAAATTTCAAACAAATGCGGCGATTTGGCCCCAGTAAGCAATATATCTGCTGAAATGTTTAATATAATTCTCAAGATTCCAGAAGGCCTGGAATTCCCACAAACACGTGGAGGCGACAAATTGAGAATGAGCTGAGGAAGTGACTACACATAAACTTACATAGAAAACATTTGTTAAAGCCCTATGTACCCCTATGAATTAAAAGACTAAATCAGCGAAGGTCTGTTTTCGATTAGTGGACTTAATACATATATCGACTGGATTAAGCTCTTCAAATACACAAAATTCAATAAGTACGTCGGTTTGACTCAAATATATGTTGAACGTTTCTCATTCATTTGTTTTCTTATATAAACTGAGTTAATTTGTTATTTACATAATATTTAGAAAGTAAAAGCTTGCTACTAGTTTCGAAGCTGTCTTGTTTAAACGCCCACTGATAATAAACATAGAAAACACATATTATGACTAATTTTAGAAATTAGAAAAATATTTATAATATAAAAACTTTAAGCCATAAATCACTAATAAGACTATAAAGGAATTTTTATTAAAATCGAATAGAAAAAATTCAAAACCTGAAGCTTTGATCAAATTTAAACAATGTTGAAACCATAGTTCGAAAAAATACTCTAAAATACTGTATTTTAAGGTACCGTACTGTACCTAGGCAAGTTCGGTACAAAGTCACATACGTAACAAAGTGTTCAATTTAAGTATAGGTACCTTAAAATTTTAGAGAACCTGTTAAAATACACAACCTTTATCATAACGAACTTTCACGAAGTACTCTAAAAATAACGTACTTTGTTGAGTACCTTAACGTACTCCGTACCTTAACTTTAACGAACTCTTATGAGGCTGTCAACAATTAGAATAACAGTATTGCCAAGAGTGAATATTAAATTTTGTCTAACTGCTTTTTTAATTATTTTTAAAGGCGGTTTACGGGATATTTAAATATTTTATGAATATATTAATTTCTAACTTTTGCTACAAAATTGGAGAAGTCGGCAACAAAGTTGATTTCTAGATTTCATTGAGTTTAGTTGTGTTACGCAATTTCAAAAACATCCCATATTTGACGATACTACTTTTATGTGTTTAAAAATTGTTTTTAATAGTAGTAAAAACATAAAATATATTTATTAATTGCAATTACATTTTACTCCATATACGTTAGTGTAAACTATAAATTTATAACGCTATAGAACAAATAAAAATTATTCTATCGTTTAGGATGTAAAACCCTAACCTGGCAACACTTTCTTATATTTGTGTGTATATCATAAAAAATTGTGTCACCAATACAAACACAATTGACATGCTATGCGTGTATATGCATGTTTAAGAATTTCCCAACAGTTCCAAATTGATGGACTGTTTCCCAGTTGGTAAAATGTCTGAAGATTTCAAGATAAACTTCTGATTAGAGTAGGTTAATAATCGCTTTTACCTCAGCAATGAGCCAGCACTTCCATATTACGAAGTAATTTATTAACCAAAAAGTACATTTTTAAATCGCTGCTCATTTTGTCATCATGGAACTGTTGGGTATTTTTTACTAAAATATACGAGTTATTTATGAATGCACAAGAACAAAACTTCGTCAAAATATTACGAAAGCAGCTACAAGTGAGTTATCTAAAGATTCGTAACTTAGTACTTTAAAGTACTCTAAAGTTAACTAAAAAATACTCTAAAATCTTAAAGAGCGGTACCTTATTTTAACGTACCGTTCTTTTTTTATTGTGTCTTTGTGTACCTAACTTTGTTTCCGACTTAGTTAGGTACCTAAAAAATAAATAACTTTTGTGTGTGCGTAAGTTCAGTACAATCTAATAAGGTACTGTTTTTTTTCGAACTATGGTTGAAACCAGCGATGTCAAACATTACTACCACTTGTGGTAGTTGTTGTTACATATGTATGTAAACTGTTTTTGTACTGGGCATTACTGGTTTAAACTAAACAATTATTCAATATTTTGAAAATCTAATCTTTAAACAAGAATTTAGACAAGATTTTTGAATGTCAAAACTATTTTCATATATTTTTTATTCTGTTCAGAATTAAGAGGAAAAATTTAAAAAGTTTCCTTTTAATTATTACTTGCCCAAATTTGCGCAACTTGGAAATAAAAATTATTTTTTAAGCCTCTTTAAAGAATTTATAATATCAGAAATTTCTAACAAAATCGAAGGTTTAAGGAAGTAAACTACAAAATATGGTTGGTTAGTCTTGTAGATCTATGGCAACAACATTTATAAACTTCAATTTTTTATATTCTAGACCAAATTTCCATTTTCATATGGGCTCACTCTGTAATAAGGAAATACTTTGTTATTACGTAAATTTTTATGTTAATTTACGCTAATAAAAAATTGACAATCAATACTTTTAGGTATCTAAAAGTTTGCAGTTATCGCCAACGGTTTCCGTTCTTTAAGTACTTTTTATGAATAAATGAAATCATAAATTGTTTAGACTGATAGTTTAATATGGTACAAAGTTATCGGAATAACAAAAACAAAGTATAGTATGACCGAAAACTAATTTCCTATAAATAATATTTTGTTCAAAAATTTAATACAAAAATAGAAAATTTGTAAAAAAATTCGTATACAAATATAATTTCCTATAAACATATTAAAATTTTAAAAAATTTCATATAAAAATAGTAAATTTTTAAAAAATTTCCTATAAAAATAGTAAATTTTTGAAAAATTTCCTATAAAAATAGGAAATTTTTGAAAAATTTCCTATAAAAATATTAAATTTTTGAAAAATTTCTTATAAAAATAGGAAATTTTTGAAAAATTTTCTATAAAAATAGGAAATTTTTGAAAAATTTCCTATAAAAATAGGAAATTTTTGAAAAATTTCCTATAAAAATAGGAAATTTTTGAAAAATTTCCTATAAAAATAGGAAATTTTTGACAAATTTCCTATAAAAATAGGAAATTTTTGAAAAATTTCCTATAAAAATAGGAAATTTTTGAAAAATTTCCTATAAAAATAGGAAATTTTTGAAAAATTTCCTATAAAAATAGGAAATTTTTGAAAAATTTCCTATAAAAATAGGAAATTTTTGAAAAATTTCCTATAAAAATAGGAAATTTTTGAAAAATTTCCTATAAAAATAGGAAATTTTTGAAAAATTTCCTATAAAAATAGGAAATTTTTGAAAAATTTCCTATAAAAATAGGAAATTTTTGAAAAATTTCCTATAAAAATAGGAAATTTTTGAAAAATTTCCTATAAAAATAGGAAATTTTTGAAAAATTTCCTATAAAAATAGGAAATTTTTGAAAAATTTCCTATAAAAATAGGAAATTTTTGAAAAATTTCCTATAAAAATAGGAAATTTTTGAAAAATTTCCTATAAAAATAGGAAATTTTTGAAAAATTTCCTATAAAAATAGGAAATTTTTGAAAAATTTCCTATAAAAATAGGAAATTTTTGAAAAATTTCCTATAAAAATAGGAAATTTTTGAAAAATTTCCTATAAAAATAGGAAATTTTTGAAAAATTTCCTATAAAAATAGGAAATTTTTGAAAAATTTCCTATAAAAATAGGAAATTTTTGAAAAATTTCCTATAAAAATAGGAAATTTTTGAAAAATTTCCTATAAAAATAGGAAATTTTTGAAAAATTTCCTATAAAAATAGGAAATTTTTGAAAAATTTCCTATAAAAATAGGAAATTTTTGAAAAATTTCCTATAAAAATAGGAAATTTTTGAAAAATTTCCTATAAAAATAGGAAATTTTTGAAAAATTTCCTATAAAAATAGGAAATTTTTGAAAAATTTCCTATAAAAATAGGAAATTTTTGAAAAATTTCCTATAAAAATAGGAAATTTTTGAAAAATTTCCTATAAAAATAGGAAATTTTTGAAAAATTTCCTATAAAAATAGGAAATTTTTGAAAAATTTCCTATAAAAATAGGAAATTTTTGAAAAATTTCCTATAAAAATAGGAAATTTTTGAAAAATTTCCTATAAAAATAGGAAATTTTTGAAAAATTTCCTATAAAAATAGGAAATTTTTGAAAAATTTCTTATAAAAATAGGAAATTTTTGAAAAATTTCCTATAAAATAGGAAATTTTTGAAAAATTTCCTATAAAAATAGGAAATTTTTGAAAAATTTCCTATAAAAATAGGAAATTTTTGAAAAATTTCCTATAAAAATAGGAAATTTTTGAAAAATTTCCTATAAAAATAGGAAATTTTTGAAAAATTTCCTATAAAAATAGGAAATTTTTAAAAAATTTCCTATAAAAATAGGAAATTTTTGAAAAATTTCCTATAAAAATAGGAAATTTTTGAAAAATTTCCTATAAAAATAGGAAATTTTTGAAAAATTTCCTATAAAAATAGGAAATTTTTGAAAAATTTCCTATAAAAATAGGAAATTTTTGAAAAATTTCCTATAAAAATAGGAAATTTTTGAAAAATTTCCTATAAAAATAGGAAATTTTTGAAAAATTTCCTATAAAAATAGGAAATTTTTGAAAAATTTCCTATAAAAATAGGAAATTTTTGAAAAATTTCCTATAAAAATAGGAAATTTTTGAAAAATTTCCTATCAAAATAGGAAATTTGTGAAAAATTTCCTATTTTTAGAGGAAATTTTTGAAAAATTTCCTATAAAAATAGTAAAATCCTATAAAAAATACTAAATTTTTGAAAAACTTCCTATAAAAATTGTAAATTTTTAAGAAATTTCCTATAGAAATGGTAAATTTTTAAAAAATTTCCTAAAGAAATAGTAAATTTTCAAAAATTTCCTACCGAAATAGTAAATTTTTAAAAAATTTCCTATAAAAATAGTAAATTTTTGAAAAATTTGCTATAAAATTAGTAAATTTTTGAAAAATTTGCTATAAAATAGTAAATTTTTGAAAAATTTCCTATAAAAATAGGAAATTTAAAAAAAATTTCTTTAAAAAAGTAAATTTTTGAAAAATTTCCTTTAAAAAAAGTTAATTTTCCTACAAAAATAGTAAATTTTTAAAAGAAAAAATCTTAACATTCTAATGACTTTCAATACTTTTCTGATTTAAAAGTAACCGTTAAAGATTTAAAACAAAACTATAAAAAAAACTCAAATACTAAAACTCTCTTTGAAAAAAAATCCCCATAGGCCGGGAGTAGAAGAACAAAAAATAACAACAACAAGTATTTAACTTGCTGTTAAGTATTTGTTGTAATCTTGTGCTTGTTTTCTTGTTGTTGTTGCTGGTTGCTGTTAGTTGATTCTTTAAGGCGAATCAAGCGAATTGACCGCGTTTTTTTCTTTCTTTATTCTCCAACTTCTAACAATTTCTATTAAAGTTGGCCTAAACACATGCATCACACAGATACAAACATTCTACACTCACTTGTATTTTTTTTTTTCTTATAATGTTACAAATACACACACACTTTGATATAAAACACTTTATTTTAGAATCTAGATATTGTTGTTGTTGCTGTTGCTTTGAAAAACAGGTAATTTTTCTTTTGTTATTGTAAAATATTAGAACTATTAGTTAGTGGGTCTGTCTGTCTTTCGGATGTTTAGTTGGTTACTTACTCGAAGTCAGTTGTCTGGATAAATGGAAAGATTTTCCTAACACTTAATGCTCAATCCTCAGTCATACACGTTCTTATTGTATGTTCGTCTGTCTGTCGCTCTATTTATGTGAAACAAAAAAAATGTGGGTTTTTATTATGTACAGTGGGCTGGAAAAAGAAATTGATGTTTGCAGAATTTGTCATTCAGGTTGGAAGCACGTAGAAGCTAGTGGTACGGAGTCTATTTGAGAACTTTTTTGCCTATTCTTAAAAATATGTATTCTATTTAGTGTTCATAGTCTTTATTGAATATAGGCTCTCGATATGTAAAAATATATAATGGGTGTTTTTTTTAGAGGTATAGAACTTCGAATTGAAATAAAACACAAGAAAATCGTTTCAATGTCCATCAATTTGGCTTTATTGGAGGGATAATTTTATGCCATTAATGTTTAAATATGATTTCGGGCATGTGGCCGCCGCGGCTGGCACGTATAAAGCCAATTCTACAGGTCCAATTTTCAACTACTTTTTCGAGCATATGGGGCCGCATGTTGGCAATAACGCCACGAATGTTGGCTTCCAAGTCCCCTAATGTTTCTGGTTTGTTGGCGTAGACGAGCGACTTCACATATCCCCAAAGAAAATAATCCAGTGGTGTCAAATCGCATGATCTTGGTGGCCAATTGACAGGTCCATTCCGCGAAATTATGCGCTCATCGAATGTTTCCTTCAATAAATCAATTGTGACGTGCGCTGTGTGGCATGTAGCGCCGTCTTGTTGGAACCACAACTCATCCACATTCATGCCATTCAATTGGGGAACAAAATAGTCGGTTATCATGGCTCTATACCGGTCTCCATTTATGGTAACTGACTCTCCAGCATTATTTCGGAAGATGTATGGCCCAATGACTCCACCAGCCCATAGAGCACACCAAACAGTCAGTTTTTGTGGATATAATGGCGTCTCAAGGGTCTCATGTGGATTCTCTTCACTCCAAATGCGGCAATTTTGCTTGTTGACGTAGCCATTCAACCAAAAATGAGCCTCATCACTGAACAAAATTTTGCGATGAAAATCAGCATCGAGATCAATCTCATTTTCGGCCCATACACCAAAATCACGACGCATTGTATGGTCTCGCGGCTTTAATTCTTGCACAAGCTGGATCTTGTAAGGTCGTAAGCCAAGATCTTTGCGCAAAATCTTCCATAAAGTTGATGGACAAAGCTCCAATTGCTGTGCACGGTGGCGAATCGATTCATTCGGGTCCTCTTCAACACTTTGCTCTACAGCGGCAATTGTTTCTTCGGTGCGCACTGTTCGACGTCGCTGCGGATGCGTATTATCACATAGAGTAAACGTAGAGCGAAAACGATCCATGGTTAACCGAATTAATTGCTCTGATGGACGATTATGTCGACCATAAAATGGACGGAGCTTGCGGTAAACTTCGCGAACTGAACCATTATTTTCGAAATAAATTTGCACGATTTGCAAGCGTTGTTCTTTTGTCAACCTGTTCATGATGAAATGGCAAACAAACTAAATATTAATCACTTGACAGCTGACAAAATGGACGCCAGTTAAAAAAGTGATGCCAACTTAGAGTTCTATACCTCAATAAAAAACACCCGATAGATAAGGGCGGGTCGTTTTTTTTTAATTTTTATTTCTGATCGACTTCTAATTGTGATATTAAGTAGACAAATTACGCCCACCACTCCAAACGTTTTTGAGTTAAATTGTATTTTCTTGTAAAAGCAAGTAAATACTTGTTGGTAAAGATGTCGCTACATTCAAAAATGTTACCCTTTTTCTCATACAAATGGAAGCATAAAATGCAAACCTCGTATAGATAAATGACTCGTTTTCCAAAAAATACGAAACCATTGTTTAAAATTACAAAAAGAAATCTGGTAATCGGTTAGAAAAAAAAATTGAATATATAGCCGGTCAAGCCCGAATTTTCGATACCATTTACCACTAAGGTTAAATTTGGACGAATAGTAAACAGATTAATAAGTTGTTAAACTTTGAAACGTATTTGTACTTATTTGGTGATATATTTCTTATCACATTAGCATTATCTTAAGATTTTAACACTTATCCTGTATTAATGGGTCAAAATTGCCCAAACAGTTTAATATGCTCATTTTTTTTTTAAATGCACTGATATTTTTAAATTTTGTACGATTTGTGTTAGGAATTACTACTACAATTTAAATTCTTATTTTTGTAGATATTTTCACAAAGCGTTTTTAAAAAAACTTAAGCAATTTGTACATTTAGTTTAAAATATTTGAATATTTTAAATTGGGCAAAATTGACCCACAAATGTCATATGCGTTATACTTTTTTAAATACAGGACAAGTGTTAAGATATATATGTAATTACCCAGAAGGGTCTGATATGACAGATAGGGTCAAATATTTACCCATTTCCATGGAATTTCGCCTAGCGATTATGAACTTATCTGCACAAAATTTAAACAAAAAAAAAACTTAATACAAATAAAAGTTTTATTTTTGGCTGCTTAATAAATCGTCGTGCGGGAGTTTATGTGCTCTATCCGCCATTTTATATACATATTTTGAGTTAAAGATGCCACTTTAGGTTTTCGACCATCTGCTATCCGTTTCTCGTCTAGTCTCTGAGATAAGTAGTGTCTGTTTTGTTCTATATCCTTCAAAACTGTTTTTTGTGTTATTTGGCTCTATACGCCAAAATCTCAAATTCTATCCTAAAGTTTTTTAGAAAAAAAGCTTACACTTGTTAAGGTAGAAGGCCAATGCACGCGGCAAACGGCTGCGGGCGGCAATCAGCTGTTTTTTGTTTTGTAAAATTTAAAGCGGCAATGGAAAAAAAAGTAGAACTTTGTTCTAAATATTTTGACATGATTAGATATTAAATTTTATTAAGCTTTTTGAAAAATAAATTATTTTGAAAATCCCTAAGGCATCTTACACAATATTTGCTTAAATTATGAGTTTTCGATCGATTTCGAAAATTGATTTTATAGTCCTCCAGTTACGATGTTAAGATTTTACCACTTTAGATTTTTTATAAATTTAAAAAATATATATATTTTTTGATTTTGCCTAAAAAATATATTTTTTTATATCGCGATGTGAATAACTCCAAAAACGTTTATCACAGAAATTAAGAAATTTTTTTAAATTAAAAAACAAAATCCGGTATGTTTGTACTTATTGGTCGCATAAGACATAACAAAAAATAGTTAACCCAAAATGTAATTTTGGCTGTTGTACAGTTTATTAGGTTTTATGAGACTAATTGTTGCTTAAATTTCACTATATTCTTAATATAATCACTAACAAAGAATGGATTTTCATAATATAAATCTATATTATTTGGAAGATATATAGTTTTACGATCGTCGAGTAATGATGATAATTTTTGTATTTTCAATTTTTTTACGAATTTCTCAAAAGTTAAAATTTTTTGATTTTGCACCAAAAAAAATATTTTTTATATTTCCATGTAAATAACTTTAAAACTTTTGATTATATCGGGTGTTTTTTATTGAGGTATAAACTTTAAGTTGGCATCACTTTTTTAACTGGCGGCCATTTTGTCAGCTGTCAAGTGATTAATATTTAGTTTGGTTTGTCATTTCATCATGAACAGGTTGACAAAAGAACAACGCTTGCAAATCGTGCAAATTTATTTCGAAAATAATGGTTCAGTTCGCGAAGTTAACCGCAAGCTCCGTCCATTTTATGGTCGACATAATCGTCCATCAGAGCAATTAATTCGGTTAATCATGGATCGTTTTCGCACTACGTTTACTCTATGTGATAATACGCATCCGCAGCGACGTTGAACAGTGCGCACCGAAGAAACAATTGCCGCTGTAGAGCAAAGTGTTGAAGAGGACCCGAATGAATCGATTCGCCACCGTGCACAGCAATTGGAGCTTTGTCCATCAACTTTATGGAAGATTTTGCGCAAAGATCTTGGCTTGCGACCTTACAAGATCCAGCTTGTGCAAGAATTAAAGCCGCGAGACCATGCAATGCGTCGTGATTTTGGTGTATGGGCCGAAAATGGGATTTATCTCGATTTTCATCGCAAAATTTTGTTCAGTGATGAGGCTCATTTTTGGTTGAATGGCTACGTCAACAAGCAAAATTGCCGCATTTGGAGCGAAGAGAATCCACATGAGACCCTTGAGACGCCATTACATCCACAAAAACTGACTGTTTGGTGTGCTCTATGGGCTGGTGGAGTCATTGGGCCATACTTCTTCCGAAATAATGCTGGAGAGTCAGTTACCATAAATGGAGACCGGTATAGAGCCATGATAACCGACTATTTTGTTCCCCAATTGGATGGCATGAATGTGGATGAGTTGTGGTTCCAACAAGACGGCGCTACATGCCACACAACGCACGTCACAATTGATTTATTGAAGGAAACATTCGATGAGCGCATAATTTCGCGGAATGGACCTGTCAATAGGCCACCAAGATCGTGCGATTTGACACCACTGGATTATTTTCTTTGGGGATATGCGAAGTCGCTCGTCTACGCCAACAAACCAGAAACGTAAGGGACTTGGAAGCCAACATTCGTGGCGTTATTGCCAACATACGGCCCCATATGCTCGAAAAAGTAGTTGAAAATGGGACCTGTAGAATTGGCTTTATTCGAGCCAGCCGCGGCGGCCACATATTTAGACATTAATGGCATAAAATTATCCTTCCAATAAAGCCAAATTGATGGACATTAAAACGATTTTCTTGTGTTTTATTTCAATTCGAAGTTCTATACCTCTAAAAAAACACGTTTTAAAGCCAACTTTGTTCCCAATCCATTGATGTATTATTAAAAAAATTGAATAAACAATTTTTATTATACCGAAATTCCAAATTGAAAAAAAAAATAAAAATTGATAAAAAAAATCCCTGTATTTCTATACTTCAAATATCTAGAATATTCATAGTTTTACTATTATCGAGTAATGATTGTAAACTTTGCTATTTCAACTTTTTTATGAATTTTTTAAAAATTAAAAATTTTTTGATTTTGCACGGAAAAAAAATATTTTTTTTACATTGTGATGTTAATAACTATAAAACCGTTGATGATACTAAAAATTCGTGTTAAAACGTTTTAAGCGCAATTTCGTTCTTAATATATTTGTGTATTTATAGAAAAATTGGATGAATATTTTTGAAGATATATTAAACTATGTAGGATAACCTTTTTAAAGATCCCAAATTTTAGATTTTTTTAAATTGATTTTTCCTTAGTGAAATCACTTATAAAGAATGGATTTTCATAATCGTGTAATGATGTTATCATTTTCAATTTTTTATAAATTTTTAAAAATTTTTAAATTTTTTTATTTTGCACCAAAAAAATATTTTTTGATATTGCGATGTTAATAACTCCAAAACCGTTGATGATACAAAAAATATGTGTTAGCACGTTTTAAGGAAAATTCTGTTCTTAATATATTGGTGAATTTATAAAGAAATTGGATAAGAGTTATGAATTTTAAAGAAATTTAAATTTTTTGATTTTGCACCAAAAAATATATTTTTTGATATTGCGATGTTAATAACTCCAAAACCGTTGATGATACAAAAAATATGTGTTAGCACGTTTTAAAGGAAATTCTGTTCCTAATCCATTGATGTATTAAAAAAAAAAAAAAAAGTAACAAATATTTTTTTTTATATGCTCACTAACTAAAACAACCAACCAAAATTCTAAATTTATTTTTTTTTAAATTGATTTGAAAAATCCATGTATTTTTTAATTTAAATATTTATAATATTCATAGTTTTGAATAATTTTGTTATTGTAATTTTTGTATTATTTTTACGTATTTTTAAAAAGTCAAAATTCAAAAAATTGGACTAGTCTTTTTGGAGATATGAAAAACTAAAAATCCCAAATTTTAGATATATCTTTTTTTTAATTGATTTATTCTTAATAAAATCACATAAAAAAACGCATTTTCATAATCGAGTAAGAATGACAAGTTTTGTAATTTTTAATTTTTTATTTTTGTAATTTTTAATTTTTTGTTTGATTTTGCACCAAAAACTATATTTTTTGATATTGCGATGTTTATAACTCCAAAACCGTTGATTATACGAAAAACTTGTCTTAGCACGTTTTAAGGGAAATATTGTTGTTAATATATAGAGATATTTATAGAAAAATTGGATAAGTATTTTTGAAGCTATGATAAACTAAATAGGATGACCTTTTAAAAAATCCCAAATTTTAGATTTTTTTTTTAAATGATTTATTCTTAATAAAAAACGAATTTTTATAATAAAAGTCTTATATCATTTGAAATATTTATAGCTTTACGGTCATCGAGTACTGATGGTAATTTTTCTATTTTCTATTTTTAATTTTTTATAAATTTTTAAAAATTTAAAATTTTGCATAAAAAAAAATATGTTTTATATTGCGGTGTAAATAACTCCAAAACCGTTGATTATATCAAAAACTTGTGTTAGCACGTTTTAAGGGTAATTTTGTTCTTAATATATTGGTGGTTTTATAGAAAAATTGAATGATTGTTTTTGAAGATATATTAAACTAAGTAGGGGACAACCTTTTTAAAAAACCCAAATTTTATTTTTATACCTTTCACCATCATAGGGTATTATAAGTTTGTGCTGATGTATGTAACGCACAGAAATATTTGTGGTGGCTCTACCTTTTATTATACCAATGGCTTAGAATCACTTTCTGAGTCTATTTGGCGATGTCCGTCCGTCTGGCTGGCTAGACCCCCATGTAAACTATATAATCAAAGTACAGGTCTCAATTCTAAAGATAATTTTATGAAATTTGATACAGATCATTTTTTTTGATAATGGGACCATTGGTTATTTAAATTCGCCAAAATCGGTCCATTATTTATGGTACCTCCCATAGGTCCCACTTCCCGGAATTGATATATTGGCCACAAATATCAAGATTTTTTTCATGAAATTTAAAACCAATACTGCTTATGTAAACATAAATCACTGTACCAAATATCGTTGAAATCGGTCCACATTAGACCATAGCTCCCATACAAACTCTTCTTTGAAAACGCACTAAATGAGACAAAAATCACTAAAACGCTCATAAATCTGAATATAATGAGAATTTTGAGTTTATTTTTGTAAAAACTGCAATCTCAATTGATTTTAATCTCAAATTTCGAGATAATCGATCCACATTTGACCCTAGCTCTCATATAAGTCCAAATGACGGAAATAGCTTAAATATATAAGTTTTGAGAAAATGTTTTTCTGATGGCAAAATTTAGCAATTATTTGTTTTTATACAGGAAAAATAACACCTTTGACCTTAGTGGTGAAGGGTATCGTATGGTAGGGCTGGACCGACTTTTTTTTAATTTCTAGTAGTTATTTTTGTACTTAAAGAATTTTTAACGTTTATGCTATTATTGTTGTTGACTAGTGTAATTTACTATATTCTTAATTTTTCATATTTAACACTAATCACAGAATGAAAATTTTAGAATCTTTTCACCATTTGAGAGATAAGTTCGGTTGACAGTTTATTTCACTTTTTGAGCAGGATCATTATGTGTGGGGCTATGTTTGTTTAGGGATCTGACAGCCAATATTGAAGATTTTACGCGTAAGATACCGTCCGATATATTAAAGACTGTTTGCCAAAATTGAACTTTTTAGCATAAGAAAAATTTAGGGCTTAGAAGAGCGTAATATCTTCAAAAAATCTTCTTTAAGCATTGAATTACATACATATATACATTTATCGGTTTATAGAATCAAATAAAGATTTCAAAAGTTTTTTTCATGAAATACGAAAGCTCTTAAAAAAATCAGCCAATATTAGACTAAATGACAGAAATGGGGAAAGTTTTTAACGCAAACACTTTTCTTAATATTGAAAAAAAAAAATCTTTTGACAATTTGTCCACATTTGACCCTAGTGGCTTAGGTTATCATAGAGTCGAATTATAACACTTTTTTTTTAAATATTTTGTTAAAATTTAAATTCAAATTTCACTTTTAGAAAATTTTTAAATAATAATTTTAATCCAATTTATTTTACATTCACAACCACTGTGCAGTCAAGTCATGCTTGTATGTGATAATCGAGGGAGTGTGTATGTGTGTGTGTTTGTGTGTGTTTAGAATAAAAGTAATGTTTTATTTATTCATTATTATTAATGATGATGATAACGACTGACTATGTTGTTGTAATTTTTTTATATATGAAAAATGTTGTTTAGAATAAATAAATTCTAGTTGTTATTGTATAATTCCAAAAAAAATTTATTATAATTTGTTATAATAATTTCCGACTGATGACCACGAAACACACTCTTAACAAGGGGCTTAAAGCCAGATTTTTTAGATTCTTCCCGTTTTTATAAGAAATGGCTAATAAATTCAATTAAAATGGCTAATATTTAACTTAATTCTTAAGAACTGAAATATTTAGAATTAAATATACAATTATTTAAACTAACCGTTATTTTTGAATTTTTTTTTTTAAACTTTTCACCAAAATCAAATATTTTCACAAATTTTTTAAAAATTTATCTTTTCACTTTTTTCTTTACTTTTCACAAAATTTAAGGGATTTTCTTCTAGCAAATATTTTTCAAAAAAACACCAGATTTTTTTTTTTCAAACAAGTTAAAAGGTTTTTTTTATCACAAATTGAAAACTTAAAATTTTGATTGAAATTTGTTTTATAACTTTTTTATTAAATCAATCAAATCGAAATTTTAACCAAAAAACCGAAAATAACTAAAAAAAATTAATGTTTTAAAACAAAACGTTTTTGTTTATCTTAATGCCACGTTATGGCTGTTTTTTTTTTTTTTTGCCTTTAAAATTCCTCAAAATTTTCAACATAAAACAAAAATTATATATACAAAAAAAAATATTCTAAAATTCTTAAATTTTCTTTCGTATTCGTTAATGCGATTAGACGACAGAACACGTTGTGGCGCGTTGGAACCTTTGCAGGTGACTGAATTGTACAATGGCCAACAAGAAAACAAATTCCTGCAGATTCTTCATAACTTGTCTTTCTGGCTCGCTAACATTTGGTAAGACAAAATGTTAAGCCTAACAGTGGTTTTAAAACCAAAACAAAACCAAAACACAAAAGACCAAACAAACAGAGAGTAGCATTGATTTGTTTAACATTAGTTTTGGTTTTAATAACCAGTTAACAGTGCCAGAGATAGTTACATGTTAACATTTTGAGAGCTAATTAGGTTTAAAATACTCTCAGTGTTAATATAACACTGTAATGTTAACTTTAACAGTGTTTATGTTATATCAATGTTTGCTTGTTTCTTTTTGTATTGTTTGTCATTTCAGTAGTTTACAGCATTTAGACAAGTTTATAGCATGAGTGTCAGTTTGTATTTGGGCCAAAAGTGCATTTTTGTCCTAATTTCAGTTAAAATGTCGAAAATCTCAACTTTCCTGCAAAAAATTTTTTCTTAATTTTGAAAATTTCCCTATGATGGAATTTTTTTTTTAATTTCCTTTAAACTTTTATGTGACTTTGTTGTTAATTAAAAGCCTATTAATAATTAATGAACTTTTTTAAAATTTATCATACCTTAACATATTATCCTTTAAAGAAAATTTTTATATTTAAAATTATTAATATGATTTTGATATATATATTTTTTTTGCCTTATCAAAAGTTTTGTAAAATTTGATGAAAATATTAAAAATGTCTCCTGCCTGAAAAAAAATTTCCTTTAAGGGAAATTTTTATTTTCATAAATTTATTTAAATTTTGTATGAACTTTTGTTGCTAATTAAAAGCTTATTCAAAATTTAAATAAAACATTTCGAATTTCATTCAATAAAAAATTTCATCTTAAGGGAAATTTTTATTTTCAAGATTTTTTCAAAACAATTTTATTGTATATTTTTCCTTATTAAAAGTTTTGTAAAACTTTATAAATATTTTAAAAATTTCCTCTGTCTTAAAAAAATTTCCCTTAAGGCAAATTTTTATTTTCATGAATTTTTTTAAATTTTTCATTTCATTTTGTTGTTAATAAACATTTTATTTAAAATATATACAAAAAATTGCAAATTTCCCTGAAAAAAAAAATTTCCCATTAAGGGAAATTTTTATTTTCAAAAAATTATAATATTTATGTGACTTTGTTGTTAATTAAAAGCCTATAAAAAATTAACTAACTTTTTTTTAAATTTAAAATTTTTATTTTCAAAATTATTAACATAATTTTAATATATTTTTTTGCCTTAATAAAAGTTTTGTAAAATTCGATGAAAATATGAAAAATTTCGCCTGCCTTAAAAAATTTCCTTTAAGGGAAATTTTAATTTTCTTGAATTTATTTAAATTTTGTATGAGCTTTTGTTGCTAATTAAAAGCTTATTCAAAATTTAAATAAAACATTTCGAATTAGGGAAATTTTTATTTTTAAAATTTTTTTAAAACAATTTTGTTATATATTTTTCCTTATTAAAAGTTTTGTAAAACTTTATAAAAATTTTAAAAATTTCCTCTGTCTTAAAAAAATTTCCCTTAAGGAAATTTTTATTTCCATGAATTTATTAAAATTTATAATTTTTGTTTGTTGTAAATAAACATCTTATTTAAAATATATACAAAAAATTGAAAATTTCCTGGAATAAAAAAATTTCCCATTAAGGGAAATTTTTATTTTCAAAAAATTCTTCAAAACTTTAATAATATTTATGTGACTTTGTTGTTAATTAAAAGCCTATTAATAATTAACGAACTTTTTTTTAAATTTAAAATTTTTATTTTCAAAATTATTAACATAATTTTAATATATTTTTTTGATTTATTAAAAGTTTTGTAAAATTTGATGAAAATATTAAAAATTTCGCCTGCCTTAAAAAAATGTTCCTTTAAGGGAAATTTTCGTTTTCAAAAATTTATTTAAATTCTATATGAGCTTTTGTTGCTAATTAAAAGCTTATTCAAAATTTAAATAAAACATTTCGAATTTCATTGAGTAAAAAATTTCCCTTTAAGGGAAATTTTTTATTTTCAAGATTTTTTTAAAACAATTTTGTTATATATTTTTCCTTATTAAAAGTTTTGTAAAACTTTATGAAAATTTTAAAAATTTCATCTGTCTAAAAAAATTTCCCTTAAGGGAAATTTTTATTTTCATAAATTTTTCTAAAATTTTTAATTTTATTTTTGTGTTAATAAACATCTTACTTAAAATTTATACAAAAAATTGAAAATTTCCTGGAATACAAAAATTTCCCATGAAGGGAAATTTTTAATTTCAACAAATTTTTCACAATTTTAATAATATTTTTTTGCCTGCTAAACGTTTTATCATATGTAATTAAACAATTTTCAATTTTCCTTCCTTAAAGTAATTACTCTTCAAGGGAAATTTTTATTCTCAAGAATTTATTTAAAATTTGATGATAATAGGATGTATCCTCTTTAAATCTATGAATTTTTTTATTCAAGGGAAATTTTTATTAAAAAAAAATTCCTCAAAACTTTTATGTATTTTGTTGTTATTAAAAATGTAAATATGAACTTTTTTAAATCTTCTCTTACTTTAAACATTTTCCTTAAAGAAAATTATTATTTTAAAATTATTTAAAACAATTTGGACATATTTGGTTCTTTATTGAAAGTTTTGTAAAATTTTATGATAAGGTTAAAAATTTCCCATGCCAAACAAAAAAATTCCCTTGAAGGGACATTTTTATTTTCAAGAATTTGTATAACTTTTTTATGAGCTTTTGTTGTTTATAAAAAGCTTATTCAAAAATTATATAAATTTTTTTTTAAATTTTCTAGAATAAAAAAATTTGCCTATAAGGGAAATTTTTATTTTAAACAATTTATTTAAAGTTTGTATGAGCTTTTGTTGTTATTTAAAGCTTATTAGAAATTTATATAAAACATTTCGAATTTCCTTAAATTAAACAAATTTCCCTTTAAGGAAAATTTTTATTTCTAAGAATTTTTTCAAAATTTGTATATTTTTTTGCTTATTAAACATTTTGTCATATTGAATAAAACAATTTTTAATTTTCCTTGCCCAAAAAAATTTCCCTTAAAGGGGAATTTTTATTTTAATGAATTTATACAATTTTTTATGAGCTTTTGTTTTTAATTTAAAGATTATTAAAAATATAAATAAAAATTTAGAATTTTCTTGCATCAAAAAATTTTCCCTTAAGGGAATTTTTTATATTCAAGAAATTTTCAAAAATGTTTATATAAAAAATTTTCCTTGTTAAATGTTTTATCACATGTAATTAAACAATTTAAAATTTTTCTTGCTTAAAAAAATTTCCCTTCAAGGGAAATTTTTATTTGAAAGAATTTATTTAGAAATAAACAAATTTACCAAAAAAAAAAATTAATTTCTTCGACTAAACAATTTCCCTTTAATTGAAATTCTTATTTCGAACAACCCAGCAAAACTTTTCATTACCAAATAATGAGTTAAACAGCTAAACTATTGAACACGAACTACTTACTTATTCGCTGTTTAAGTCATTACATTAAAATGGGGATGTCATTGGAGGCAAGTACTTATCAATTACAGAAAAGTAATGACTTGGGTAAGCAATTGGAAAACAACAACAAAAACTTTGTTTGTTGGTTTTTTATTAAAAAAATATATTTTTAAACGAAATACAATTTTTTTATAACCCCATGGGATCCCCTTTTGACGTCCGCTTTTAACATTAGGTGGTTAGACATTTTGAAGATTTTTTTTTGCAGAAAGTGTAATTTAAATTTTTAAAATTCAAAAATCATTAAAAAATATTTTTTTTGACAAATAAAATTTAAAAAAATGTTTGCTTTTGGCGGGATTTGAACCCGGGCCATTCAGTTCAAATTACCATTTTAATTACGAATAAGTAGAGTATGTTGTAGTCATTACAAGGTAACTAGTTACTAGAGTACTTGCCATTACCAAAGTTTTGCTGGGAATTTCTTTAAAATTGCAATTAACTTATATTAAACTTTTTAATGAAATCGGTTTAAGTCAGATGAACAAAATTCTTCCCTGATAACTTCATTTTAAAGAAGAACGTACACATGCATTTTCGTACGTCCGACTTAAATAATATACATATATTAGAGAATCTGAAGTTACGCTATGGAGATCTACTTTTATAACTTAAATCTTAATAGAACTTAAATCTTATATCGAACATTTTAGTTTCGCCCAAATTTAAATTAATCACAAGAAAAATTTACAAAACCATCTTCTTAAATTATGACAACAAATTAAAGGTACAAGGCCAATACACGCGGCATGCGGCTGCGGACGGTCGTAGTATTGCCAGTACATAAAATGTGCGTTTGTTTACAAAAATATTCATATACAAATATATTTGAGTAGGATATAATTAAATCTGGCAGCACTGAAAAAATCTACAGCGCGGAAAAGTAGAACAAAGTTCTACTTTTTTCCATTGCCGCTTCAAATTTGACAAAAAAAACACCTGATTGCCCCCCGCAGCCGCTTGCCGCGTGCATTGGCCCTCTACCTTAAAATGTTCGACAAAAAAATATGTTGGGTCATTTTAGTCCCATGTCTGTTAAGAGTTAAAATATATAGTTTTAATATAACAATAAAATCATTAAGTTATCTTCATAATTTTAATTGAAATTCTCCTATAAATTCATAACATTCCTTAAATTTCCAGGAAAAATCAAAATTTTGACTTTTGATCCCGATGGAAAAAGGGTTAAGCTTATCCAAAATAAAAAAAGTTTTAGTAGACATTCTTCATAGACTGAGCAATAACATTATTATTATTTAAATAAAACTCAAGTAAAACTTACAATGCATCTACTCAAATTATATCAAAAAATTTACTTTTTCGCGAAATTTATCGATTTTAAATCATAGGTACGGCGATGCCTTATTAGATATCAACCTCAACTATTTTGGATTTTATTACCACATCTGTCTATTTTAGCATAACGATCAAAAAATTAAAAATTTTGAGTATTTGTTAAACAAAATTTTCTAAAACTTAAAAAGTGAGTTTTGAAACCGTCCCTAAAAAAATACAATTTTTCTGTTTAAAAGAAAAACTATGTTAACTTGATTGTATTAAACAAAATTGAACTATTTAGTAATCACAAATCTTAGAATTTTAAAACGTGTCCTGTTTTGAAATTTCTGTATTCCACAGTAAATTTTGTTGCTGTCAGGGGAAAACTGCAATAACTCCAAAACTATTGCATGAATTTTGAATTTTTATAACTCTAAGGAAAGCTGATTTAGTTATCTTCTACACTACATTATCTTTTTGGGCAAAAACCAATCTTTAAATATCAAAAAAAAACTCCCATTTTTATACCCACCATCAAAAAGAATGGGGGGTATATTGAGGTTGTCATTCCCTTTGTAATTTCCTTAATATTGGCTCAAAAATCAAAAACGATATATATTCTGAATCCTTATGAAACTCTAAGACGATTGAGCTCTATCCGTCTGTCTGTCTGTTGAAATCACGATAACTTCTACACGAAAGGAGCTAGCTAACTGAAACTTAGCAAAAACATCCAATATCTATGAGAAAATTTTGGTATTAAAATTGGGCAAAATCGGTTAGCAATTGACCATAGCTTCCGTATAACCTCGTCTAGGCTAATCGCTTATTTGCTAATAAATGACAAATTATATAATTTATGATGACAAAATTTGGTATCTAGAGGTTTTACATAAGCACTAGGAAGGATATAAAATTTCATCGAAATCGGTGCACATTTAGCCATAGTTCCCATACTAAAAAAAAACTTACAGCCTAAATTTCACCTAAAATACACTTAAATGTCAATAAATCTAAAAGTATAACAGATATAACCACTAAATTTGGCACAAGAAAGTCTTATATCAATGCGAGCCAGTGTCGCAATCGGTCACCATTTGACCTAGCTCCCATATAAAAAACTTACGAAAACACCAAAATTCAAAAAGAAAAGGGGAGTAATTTTCCTCTTTCCGTCAGATAAAATCGTGATAGCTCCTTAACTACAAAAGCTAGTAAGACTAAGTTAAGCACACGGAAGTCTTATGTCAATGCCAGCCAGTGTTCAAAATTTTGTCACAATCGGTCACCATTTGACCATAGCTCCCATATAAAAAACTTATGGAAACACAAAAATACATAAAGAAAATGTTGTTTATGTCCGTCTGTCCGTCAGATAAAAGCACGATAGCGCCTTAACGAAAAGAGCTAGAGGGACAAAATTTTACAAAATTATTTTGGATATCTTGAAAAAGATGTGTGTTGAAAATGGACAAAATCGGTTCAAATTTAGTTAGAGCTCCCATATAACCCCGCCCCGGGAAACACATGAATGCTGATAAATTGAATACAATTGTAATAGCTATGACGAATAAATTTAAAATAGGGAAGCTTTATGCAATTCTTCATCAGTTTATCAAATTTTAAAGGAATCAGACCATATTTGACTTTAGCTTTCATATAAAAAACACTCACGGAAACCAAAAATTTTAGCAAAGGCCAGTTAAAAGCTATTAAATTAGAAACTGTAATAGCTATGGCCACTAAATTTTGCAAGAATAAGCTCTATATATACCAGCCAGTGTAAAATTTTGTTATAATCGGTCAACATTTGGCTGTAATTCTAATATATAAAACATCCCCTTTTTTATATCTACAATCAAAAAGATTTGGAGGTACATTCATTATATTAAGATTGCACCTATGAAATTAGATAGGCATCAATCAATGTTCAGCCCAGACTTTACATATGATGAGTGCATTAGAGACTCCTAACGAAATATATGGACCTGCCGTATTACTATTAACGTGTTTAGCCTAACTACTTATTAAGCACAACGAAAAGTATTTAACAACTTATTAATGTAAAACTATACCCGGTTATGAGACCGAATTTTGATCAAAGTAAATACTGGGGAAACCACTAATATGTTTCTAAATGTTGAACTATAAAGCTACGGCAACCGAATTTAGTCCAATGGTTTTACTAACAATACCAATTAGCTTAGCGATTTTTTCAGTTTTGGTCCAGATTTTGAATTAGCTGCACCCTGTTTCTGAATTTAACACAACTTGATGGTGGGTATATAAGATTCGACACAGCCGAATATAACACTCTTACTTGTTTTACTTTGAACTCCAAATAACTCCGAACACCTTAAGCTAATTAAAAATGTCTTTTAGCACCTTAAAAATTGTTTTGTTTAGAACTGTATTCTGGAACTTTCCACAAAATTGAGCGATCCGTTTTAAAGATATGATAAAAACAATGTCTCAACCTTTACAAAAATTCCGAATTTTATAACGAAAGGTGACCAAAAATAAGGCAAATAGTTGAATTCTGGGAACTTATTTGACAGAGATAGCACCGACAACTATCAATCCATCTTGAACAAGTAAGATAAGCTATAGTCGGTCAAGCCCGACAATATCATACCCTTTATTACTAAGGTCATACGATACATATACTAGTGCTATTTTTTCAAAATTTCGAGATTTATATCGTTTCCGGCTAAGGGCCTGATATGGGAGCTAGGGTCAATTGTGGACCGAATGTTACCAAATTTTGGTTATTGGTTCATATTTATAAAATATTTATCTGTGCAAAGTTTAAGTAATCAAATGCATTTATTTTTAGAGTTATTGTGTGTATATAAACGTCTTTTGAGAATTTGTCTTGTATGGGAGGTATGGTCAAATATGGGCCGATTTCTACAGAATTAGGAACACTGATTAAGATTATGATAAGCAATATTTGTGCTGAGTATTTTTAAAATACAACTTAATTTGTCGCTGTAAATAACCAAAAATTATATTTCGGGAAGGCATCCCTATGGGATTTAGCCGAAATAGTAATCCGATTTCACCCAAAAATATAAGGATCGTCCTTGGACCAAAATATGAGCCTGTGCCAAATTTCATCAAATTATATTTAAAGTTACGACCTGTAGAATGATAACAAGATTACATGGAAAAAGGGCCAGCCAGCCAGCCGGACGGACGGCTATCGTTAAAACAACTCAAGGAGTGATTGGTATATTAAAAGGTGAGTCTCAGACCAATATTTCTATGCTTTACAAACATCAGCACAAACCCAATAGACCCTTTCCACTTACGGTGGTGAAGGGTATAAATATAAAGGTGATCAATAGTAACGGAAATAGTTTTATTTTGGGAAGTAGTGTAATCGACAATTAATTTGACAGAAGTAGCACTGACAAGACAACTCTTGGTAACTGTCAAATATCAGAAATCCATCTTGAAAAATGTTCTATGCAATGTTCGTATGTGTTAAATTAAAAACAGACACTATTGTAAGCTTTAAAAATTTTGTTGATACAAATATGACTCAAATCAATGGTGTAGGGTATCATCGAATCAGACTTGACCAACTACAGTACTTTCTTATTTGTTTATTTATACAGATTGTGGTTACCTCTTTATAATTGTTTAAATTAACTTAAAATTTAGCTTAAGTTTTCTTCAATTTCATCAAATTTAAAAATTCATTCTTAGTTTAATGTTTCATCATTTTCCTTTAACAATTTATATTATTATTGTACTCGTAGATACTACAATATATTTGTTGTATTTTTCCATTTAATTATTTGTTGTTATTTTCTTAACATTTTATTTGTTGAAGACGTTCGTTCTGGTCAGTTGCTTGCAATTGTTGAAGCATGATTTGCGCATGCGTGGCCACTTTTATTAAAAGTTGTGTTTTTGTTTTTCTAAAACGTTTCTTTTTATTTGAAATTGTTTTTTTTTTCTTCTTCTGATTTTCTTGTAATGGAAATTGTTGCTGATTTTCTTTTGCTGCTGGCTGTTGAGGTTTTGTTGTAAATGATCAATGTTTTTCGGTTTTTTTTTTTTTAATTCAGAGTCTTCTGTAATGCAAGCCCCATCATTGTTTATATTTCCTTCCCCTGGTTGGGAAATCTCCGTTGCGCCGTGTTGGAATTAGAATTAAGTCTGCTTCCTAAGTTACCGTTGGCTAAAAGCCACTGCAATGATAAATGAATTTAAACTTGACTGATCATTCATCATGGGCCGCTGTAATGGCAAATATTTTAAGTAGCTGAACTTTGTTTTACGCTTTGGATGTTAGTTGGCTGTCTTTTTTTTCAAGTGGATGTGGTTTTGGGTTAAAAATAATTTGTAAGTATATTTAGGATGAAAAATGGTATAACAGTATTTGGTTATGGGAAATTCTTTTATATAAAATTGCATTAAAAATTAATTGAAAAATTAATGACAATAACTATGAACCACAAAATAAAGGGCTAAAAAATTACTGTTTAGCAAATGCCACTAATAACTTTTCAGAATGGATCAACATGCTACAATGTACAGATCATACACAACAGCTCATGTTGGGTTGAAATGCTCAAAAAAAATGCGTTTAATTAAAAAAAAAAAACAGTGGATGTTTTAAGATTTTAAATAATTTCACTACTTCAAGCTTAGTAAAATTAAATTCCTTAACAATGGGCTTACTTTAGGAGAAAATCAAAAAGGATGGCAGAAGTTGAAGCCCCCTTTCATGGCTATAGTTCTTATATATATATAACATCCCCTTCTTATACCCACCATCAAAAAGAATGGGGGTATATTAAGATTGTCATTCAGTTTGTAATTTCCTTAATATTGACTCTAAACCCAAAAGGGCTATACATATATTCTGAATCCTTATGAAATTCTAAGACGATTGAGCGATGTCTGCCTGTCCCTATGTCTGCCTGTCTGTCTGTCTGTTTGTCTGTCTGTCTGTCTGTCTGTCTGTCTGTCTGTCTGTCTGTCTGTCTGTCTGTCTGTCTGTCCGTCTGTCTGTCTGTCTGTCTGTCTGTCTGTCTGTCTGTCTGTCTGTCTGTCTGTTTGTCTGCCTGTCTGTCTGTCTGTCTGTCTGTCTGTTATCGGCAGAGTACTATTTTGTTGATGGTGTCGCCATTTTAAATCCGATCATAACATGTTATATATCGATTTTCAGGGCTCTGTAAGGGCTACATTTCTCTCTTTGATAGTTTTTTACAACCTCGTCAATTTCTAGTCATTACTTTTTAAAATTCGAGTCGTACCCACCCTAATCAAATCGAGTAAAAATCTAGTTTTTAAAAGTTATGACTATAAATTGACTTGGTAGTAAAAAACTATCAAAGAGAGAAATGTAGCCCTTACAGAGCCGCGAACACCGATATATAAAATGTTATGATCGGATTTAAAATGGCGACACAGTGAACAAAATAGTAAAAGGGCGGTATTTGTAGGCGTGGTAAAAAAATAAAAAAATATTTTTTGGAATTGTTTTAACATTATCTTTAATCCTAGGGGGTGACTGACATAACTTTTTTTTTTTTATGGAAAGCTGAATTCACCCATTTTGTTCGAACAAAATTTTTGTCCGGACAAAATTTTTTTTATATGTAGTTTGACAAAATATTTTCTTTCCCTCTTAAAGAGAGCTGTCAAACTACATATAAAAAAAATTTTGTCTGGACAAAAAATTTGTTCGAACAAAATGGGTGAATTCAGCCGAAGGCGAACCGCTCTACGATAAAGCCTTAACGAAGCTAGCTAAGTCAATGGAATTGAAATCGGGCAAAATCGATTCACATTTGACTCTTACCATAGCTCCCATACAAAACACTTACAAAAACAGCCTAAATTCCACCTTAAATACACTTACATGTCAATAACTGATCAACTATAAAAGCTATGGCCACCAAATTTGGCACAAAAAAGTCTTATGTAAGTATCTGACAAATTACCATATGACCGTAGCTCCCATATAAAAAACTTACGGAAATACAAAACGAAAAGGGGGTTTATGTTCGTGTATCCATCAGATAAAAACGCAATAGCGCCTTAACGAAAAGAGCTAGAGAAACAAAATGTTACAAAAGTATTTATGATATCTTGAGCAAAATCGGTTCACATTTAGTTAGAGCTCCGGAAACCACTAAAATGCCACTAAATTTTACACAAATAAACGTTATACAAATACCAGCCAGTATATAAAATTTTGAGGCAATCTGTCAACATTTGTCTATAGTTCTCATATATATAATATCCCCTTTTTATACCCACCATCAAAAAGAATGGGGGTATATTGAGATTGTCATTCCGTTTGTAATTTCCTTAATATTGCCTCAAAAACCAAAAGCGATATATATTCGAAACCCTTATAAAATTCTAAGACGATTGAGCGATGTTCATCAGTCTGCCAGTCTGTCTGTTGAAATCACGATAACGCCTAAACGAAAGGAGATAGCTCACTGAAACTTAGTAAAAACATTCTTCATTTCTAAGAAAATTTTGGAATTGAAATTGGTTAACATTTGACCATTGCTCCCGCATAACATCACCTAGGCTAATAGCTTAGTTGCTAATAAATATCAAACTATAATAGCTATGATGATAAAACTTGGTATATAGAAGTTTTATATAAGCCCTAGGCAGAATATAAAATTTTATCAAAATCGGTTCACATTAAGTCATAGTTCCCATCCAACAAACTTATGAAAACAGCCTAAATTTCACCAAAAATAGACTTAAAAGCCAATAAATCTAAAACTATATTATATATAGCCACTGAATTTAGCACAAGGAAGTCTTATGTCAATGCCAGCCAGTGTGCAAAATTTTGTCACAATTGATCACCGTTTGACCAAAGCTTCCATATAAAAAACTTACGGAAATACAAAAAGAAAAGGGGGTTTATGTCCGTCTGTCCGTCGGATAAAAGCGTAATAGTTCCTTGACTACAAGAGCTAGAGAGACAAAATTTTGTGAAAGTATTTTCCATATGTTATAGAAGTTGTGTACTGAAAATGGATGAAATCGGTTCACATTTAGTTAGAGCTCCCATATAACCCCGCCCCGGGAAACATATTAATGCTGATAAATTACATGCAATTGTGATAGCTATGACGACTAAATTTAGAATAGAGAGGTCAACTCTTGGTCAGTATATCAAATTTTATAGGAATCGGTTCGTATTTAACTATAGCTTTCATATAAAAACCACTCCCGGAAACCAAAAAAATTAAACCGGTTAAAAGCTATTAAATTAGAAACTATGACAGCTATGTCCACTAAATTTTGCAAGTATAAGCTTTATATCGAATTATCCATTTCGTGGTTTAAAAAGTATAGGACTGGAATTCGACATCTGTCAAACTAAGTTGTTAAACCAATTTTTTTCTTTTCAGTTGACAGCCTGACATTGACGAAAATGGATCGCTTAAATATCACACAACGCATAAAAATTATCAAAACATACTACAAAAATTGTGATTCTGCAACAGCCACATATCCTGCTTTAAGAGGAGATTATGGTTTACATAATTGTCCAACTACGCAATCAATTTGCGAAATTGTCAAGAAATTTGAAGAGACTGGAGCAGTTATAAATATTTTAAGGCCTGTGCATCATCGTTTCGCTCGTTCTGCTGAAAATATCGCTACTGTAAGTAAAAGTGTTGCCGATTCCGCGTCGTTCTAAGGAATTAACATATGATAACAGACTTTTTTTTTGCCTGCTATTGAAGAATACGACTTGGAGAATATGAGGATACGACTCGAGCGAATATGGCTTTATTGCAAGAGACATTTCCTGGCCGTGTAATTTCTCGTCGTGGCGATATAAACTGGCCACCAAGATCATGCGATTTGACACTATTAGACTTTTTTGTGGGGCTACGTGCTTATGCAGATAAACCTTTAACTTACACAAATATTTGCTAAATTTTGCCATCATACAAACATTTTCTCAAAACTTATATATTTAAGCTGTTTCCGTCATTTGGACTTATATGAGAGCTAGGGTCAAATGTGGACCGATTATCTCGAAATTTGGCAAATTGATTACAGTTGTTACAAAAATTATGTGTGCAAAAAATAAACTTGAAATTCTCATTATCTTTAGATTTACGAGCGTTTTAGTGATTTTTGTCTCATTTAGTGCATTTTTAAAGAAGAGTTTGTATGGGAGCTATGGTCAAATGTGGACCGATTTCAACGAAATTTGGTACAGTGTTTTAGTTTATATAAGCAGTATTTGTTTCAAATTTCAAGAAATAAAAAAAAATATTGATATTTGTGGCCAATATAACAATTCCGGGAAGTGGGACCTATGAGAGGTACCATAAATAATGGACCGATTTTGACGAATTTCAATAGCCATAGTCCCATTATCAAAAAAATTATCGGTGCCAAGTTTCATAAAATTATCACCCAGCCAGCCAGACGGACGGACATCGCTAAATCGTGAGTGATTCTAAGCCTATTGGTATGCTAAAAGGTGGGTCTAAGACAAATATTTCTATGCGTTACATACATCAGCACAACTTATATATATATACCCTAATATACCCTTTCCACCTATGGTGGTGAAGGATATGAAAAACACTTTTGACCTTAGTGGTGAAAGGTATCGTATAGTCGGGCTTGACCGACTATAGCACTTTCTTACTTGTTTAATTTAAGTTTGTTTTCGAGATTAATAAAAAAATCCGCATTTCATCGGCACCTTAGTATTTTTGTGGTCAAAAATCTCCAAAATGACGATAAATCGGCAAATCTGTCACCCGCCAGAAACTGAGAGGACTGGGAAGCTTTAAAGCATCTCTTAAGGATAGTTTTAATGGTGTAATTTTACAAGCCTGTTAAACGCTCTATCAGGTTTTTGCTAAAGAAACCCAGAAGTGCCATATAAATGAAGAATTGGCTTCAGCCCTTCAGTCAAAAGTTTAACGATCAAAAAAAGAGCATAGCATCGGGAAGAGAATAGTGTCTTACCCTGAGATTAACTCAGACCATCTGGTAGAAGCTGCACAAAATGTTGGAAAAAACTTAATAGTGGGCACCATAAAATCTGAGATCAGACAATGGAACAAGTTTACAAATGAATAAATTCAAAGAACTAATCTAATCATTTGTAACAGAGGCAATGAACAAACATTCATTGCCAAGAATTGACAGGATAGTCGGGATGTCACTCTTATCTCTGAGGAACTAAAAGATATATTACCTTTGAATGTGGAACAGTGCAGTATTAGCACCATTTCTTAACACCTCTTGTTTCCTAATTTATGATATTATTAGTCTATAATCCTTAAAGATTGATGATTTCACCCAAAAATGGTAACAATCTGCATTTTATATAAATTTCCTAAATAACAAATAGTTTAAATTTTAATTCAGATAAATTATAATCTCATGACTCAAAAAAAAGCCATATGTATATATATTTAGTTGCGTTTCAAGCCAAAAATATAACAAATTCGTTCACAGAATAAGTATTTCAGTTTTAACTACATTAATCATTAAAATTAGCCACTAATTTGGCCATGAAGTTAATTATTAAGAAACAGCAACAAAATGAAAAAAAAAATGCAGGAAAAAATACACAAATAGAATTTTAATAAGAATAAAAGAATATTTTTTTTAGAGTTTTTAAATACTACAAGATGTTGTCATCACTCTTAATAAAAGCTAGCAAAATAACCACTTCAACTCTAACAGTTTAAAAAAAGTTTTTAAAATTTAACAAAAACTCTACTTAAACACCCATTCAATCTTCTCTATACACTCGAAGAGAACCAAAAACTAATCCAACTTAAAAAAAAAAACAACAAGAATTTGTATCCAAGAAGTTTTCTTTAAGAAATCTTCAAAAGTCGTCGTCTCTGCCAACAACAGTAACATTTTAAATGACAACAAATACTTAAAGAACAACATTATTAAGTTTAAATAAAACTTAATTATCATTAAATAAAACTTAATTATCATTTTTGAAATTAACTTAATTATTATTAAAATCATTATTATCAGAACGGCACACTGGAAATATAAAGAGGAAAGGTCAGTTTTATGCTGCTAAATGTGTGTTAACATGTCAACAGAAAAAAAGCTAACATAGACTTAGTCAAATGTTATATTAACAGAACAGGAGATAGAGAGCAGTTAACAGAAGCCAGTTTGAGAAGCTCTGCTTTCTTTCAATAAAATAAAATTTTTTTATTTTTAACATAACACCTGTTATGATGTACAAAAAAGTACGTTAACAGTGGTTAATATTGTATGTATTAACAGTGACTGATTTAAGTAACATTCAATTGAAACTAGTTTGATGTATACTGTTGTTATTAACCCCTTAAAGGCCGTTAAAACATTTTGTAGTCAAAAATTTATATTAATTTTTGCAAATAATTTTGGAAAACCAAACTTTTCCAAATGCAATTTCCAAACTAAATCAGATAAATTTTAAAAGAAGATATCCCTAGATTTTGTAGACAATTAGCAAATATAAAGTTGGAGTATGTCAAAAATTTTCTTTTGAGTATATACGCAAATACGGTGAAAAGGTTCAAGATATCGACCTCAATTTTTAGTTCATTTTATGACACTGGAAAGAAAATTTATAGTTTTTAAAATTTGTTGAACAAAATTTTTAAAAATTAAAAAATCTATTTTAAAACCGACATGGGAAATGGATATAACTTTCCTATATGAAAAAACTCAGAAAATTCTATTTTCTTTTGAAAACAATTTAACTATATATTTAGTACTTATAGGCCATAGAATTGTATGTCATTTCGCACTTTGTAGTTAATTTATTCTTAAGTAAATTTTATGCATATGTCATGGCATGTCGTGAAGAACATGAATTTTCAGGGAAAATTGTAATAACTTCAAATTGCTTCATGAATTTTTTTATTTTGATTACTTGAAATAAAGCAAATTTAGTTCTTTTATATATTTCATTAAGTTTTTTAAAAAATTATTCGTGGTTAAAATTTTGGCAATACAAAAAGTACTCACATTTTTCCCCATACACTTTGTGGGTGGATGCGAATGTGATACAATATTTTTAATACATTTGCTGCTTTTAGAAGGTCAAAATACCACGACGGTTCACAAACATTATACAAATTTAATTCAACAAGTAAAAGTGTTACATTCGGCTGGGCCGAATCTTACATACCCACCATCAAATTGTGTTAAGTTTAGAAACATATCTTACATATCTAAAAGGATGCAGTAAATTCAAAATGTGGACCAGATTCGAAAAAATGTGTTTCGCTAGTTGGTAAAATCTTTGGACTTTATAGTTCAATGTTAGAAAAGTATCTAAGTGGTTTCCCTATTATTTAGTTTGCACAACAGTTGGCTTCATAACCAGGTATAGTTTTGCATTAATAATCTGTTAATACTTTTCGTTGAGCTTAAGGCCAAATACGTTGACAGTAATACGGCAGGTCCATTTATTTTGTTAGGAGTTCCAAATCCATCCGCCGCATATATAAAGTCTGGACTAAACATAGAATAATAGCTATCTTATTTTGTAGGTGCAATCTTAATATACTGAATGTAACTTCAAATCTTTTTGATTGTAGATATAAAATGGAGATGTTATATATACTCGTAAGAACTATAGTTAAATGATAAACGATTGTCAAATAAAATTTTATGCATTGACTGGTATTTATATAAAGCTTTTCTTTGCAAAATTTAGTGACCATAGCTGTAATAGTTTTTAATTAATTGCTTTTAACTGCCTTTGCGGCATTTTTGATGTTTCCGGGAGTGGTTTTTATATGAAAGCTATAGTCAAATATGAGCCGATTCCTACAAAATTTGATATACTGATCAATAATTTCATAAAACTTCTCTATTCTAAATTAAGTCGTCAAAGCTCTTACAATTGAATTAAATTTATTAGCATTCATTTGATTCCCGGGGCGGGGTTTTATGGGAGCTCTAACGAAATGTGAACCGATTTCGCCCATTTTCAGTACACAATTTTCGAAGATATCGAAAATACTTATGTAAAATTGTGTTTCCCTAGCTCTTTTCGTTAAAGCGATATTGCGCTTTTATCTGACGAACAGACGGACATAAATCCCCTTTTCTTTTTGTATTTCCGTAAGTTTTTTATATGGGAGCTATGGTCAATATGGTTAAATGTGAACCGATTTCAATGAAATACGCTGCCTAGTGCTTATGTAAAACTCCTTATACCAAATTTCATCATCATAGCTGTTATTTGTTATTTATTACCAAATAAGCAATAAGCCTAGACGAGGTAATACGGGGGCTATGGTCAAATGTGAACCGATTTTGCCCGATTTTGTTACAATCGGTTACTATTTGACCATAGCTCCCATATATAAAACTTACGGAAACACAAAAATACAAAAAGAAAAGACTGTTTATTTCCGTCTTTCCGCGATAGCTCCTTAACTACAAGAGCTAGACAGGCAAAATTTAGCACAAGTATTTTCAATATGTTATGGAAATTGTATGCTAAAAATGGGTAAAATCGGTTTACATTTAGTTAGAGCTCCCATATAATCCTGCCCCGGGAACCACATTTATGCTGATAAATTGAATAAAATTGTTAAATCTATGACTACTTAATTTAGAACAGAGAAATTTTATGCAACTTTCAGTTAGTATGTCAAATTTAATAGGAATCGGTCCACTTTTGACCATAGCTTTCATATAAAAACCGCTCCTGGTAACCACTCGAATGCCACAAATGCCAGTTAAAAGCTATTAAATTATAAACTATGACAGCTATGGCCACTAAATTTTGCACAAATAAACTTAGTATTAATACCAGCCAGTATATTCAATTTTGTAACAATCGGTCAGCATTTGGCTATAGTTCTTATATATATAACATCAATTTTTTATATCAACAATCAAAAAGATTTGAAGGTACATTCAGTAAATTAAGATTGCATCTACGAAATTAGAAAGCTATCAATCAATGTTAGGTCCAGACTTTATACACGGTAGATGCATTAGGAACTCCTAACAAAAAATATGAAACTGCCGTGTTGCCATCAACATGTTTATGGCACAACGAAACAGTTTATTAATGTAAAACTATATTCGGTTATGGAACAGCAATTTGTCCAAGGTAAATACTTGGGAAACCACTTAGATATATCTATATATATACATATATACTTTTAAATGTTGAACTATAGTTACTATACCACTGCAACCGAATTTAGTCCAAATATATTACCAACAATACCGCATTTGGTCAACATTTTGAATTAGCTGCACTCTCGTACAACTTGATGGTTGGTTTACAAGATTCGGCACAGCCGAATATAACACTCTTACTTGTTATTACATTAGATGTTCTTTTATGAAAGAACAGTTTTCCAGTAAAAAGTGTTTAAAAATAAAAATGGTTCATAGGCGGTATCGAATATAGGCTCACGATATGTTATATATTATTTAGATTATCCTAAAAGTATGCTGCACAAATTATTTTCAAAAATCTTACATTTTGATCGTTATCGAATGCTGCAATTTGGCCACAGGTAACGATCTTTTACATATGTCAGAACAAACTAATAATACCTATGTACTATTTTCATATTTAGTGGTATAGGGTATAGCTAACATTACACGTAAAATGTCCTTATGTTAACAAAGCATCATCAGAGTTTGCGCTCTAACTTATGTTGCTCATTTTCCTTATTTTATTATCCTCTTTTGTTTTCGCAGCTTCTCTTGTCAGAAAGCACGTGTTTCTACCGCACGCGATAAGGATATTAACTAAGGACACATTTTCTCATTCTGTTTTTTTCTGCTATTTTTGTGGCTTAATTTTTTGGTTTATAGGGAAATTCAACTTTATTACTTGTTTATTTGTATTTTTGTGTTAAACACAATTTTTTGTTGCTGCTGCAGCCAAACCAGGAGGAAAAAAATAATACAATAAAATAAAATATCGTAAGTTACAGGTAAATACCCGTACAAAACGGAAATAAATGTTTGCAGAGGTGGAAGTAAAAATATAAAATTTTACGTAAACTGCCACTATTTAAACAGTTAAGAGCCTTTTTAGTGCGTGTGTTTATTGTGTGTATGAATGTTAAAGGATGAATGAAGACTTAACAAAAAATAAAAGTTTTTTACAATTGCCAACATGTGAAATGCGGCAGGAAAATAAAATTTTGAGTAAATTTTATTTATCAACTAAATATAAAAAGAAAAGTTTTGGGTGATTTTCATGCCCCCACTTTTATGGTTGAAAGGGTTATAAGTTGTCATGTGTGTTAAGCATAGGTTTCAGTGGTAAATGTATCGGTTGATTTTTTAAGAGCTTTCGGATTTGATTTATAAAAGACTGTCAAATTTTAGTAAAATCCAGCAAAACCTTTCATTATCAAATAATGATCTTAAAAGAAAAACAGGTAAAATATTGAATATTCCTACTCATTAGATACTATAATTTTTTGGTTGCTTACCAATACAGCACTGGGGGCTTGAACCTACCTACCTACGACTGCCAGGCAGAAATTCTTCCTCTGAGCTACTTAATATGTTGGAAACCCACCTGCTTTTAATTCTCTTATACAATAACTATTTTGATTCAAAATCTGTGAAAAAAGTTGTTGTTGTTTCCGGTTTTATCATGAAAAATATTAAAATGTGATTTTTCGCATTTAATTAAATGCCCGTGTTCGAATCCTACCCAGATCATGTATTTTTTATGCCCATCATCAAAAATAATGGGGATATATTGAGATTGTCATTCCGTTTATAATTTCCTTAATATTGGCTCAAAAACCAAAAGGGATATATATTCTGAATCGTTATGAAAGTCTTAGGCAATTGAACGATGTCCGTCTGTCTATCCGTCTGTCGGCACGATAGGACTTTAACGAAAGGAGATAGATCACTGAAACTTTTCAAAAATATTCTTTATTTCTTGGAAAGTTTCGGTATAAAAATTGGGAGAAATCGGTATACATTTGACCATAGCTTCCGTATAACCTCGCCTAGGCTAATCGCTTATTTGCTTATAATAGATAACTTATAATAGGTATATAAGCATATAAAATTTTATCGAAATCGGTTCACATTTAACCAAAGCTCCCATACAAAACACTTAGGGAAACAGCATAAATTCTACCCCAAATATACCAATATCGTATATGGGGAAATTTTATTTGAGAAATACGTTTCGGGCTAAGCCACAGATTTGTTCGAAATGCTAAAAAAATAATCCCTTGAAAATTTAAGGTCAATCGGATGGGGGCAAAGTGTTTCCATGGCCCGCCTAAAATTGAAAAATACCTGATTTTTTACTTTAAAATAAAAGAAAATCCAAAGTAAGATATGATTTACACTTATATGGCCTGTAAGTACTAAATAGCTGAGCTTCATTAAAATATTACGAAATTTTCTTAGTTCTTTTTATATTAGAAAATTTTACATTTTTTTAAGTCGGTTTCAAAAATGATTTTTTTTTTTTTTTTTTTTTTTTTGATTAGAAATAATAAATTATAGTTTCACGTTCATAAAAGAAACAAATTAGAGAATAAAACACAGAAAAAATGGTATCGATATCTTGAACCGTACCAACGTTTTGAAATCTTAGAATTTCACGAAAATGTAATTTTTTTGGCTATATTTATGCTTGTTAAATTGTACCTAAGTTCAATATTAATAAAAGTAATAATGAATATTTTTACTCAGTCTGTTCTTTTCCTGGGATCAAAGGTCAAAATTAATTTTTTTGTATTTCTAATATTTCATTCCGAAAAGAGCTAAATGCAAAACATATTCCAATTAAAATCCAATTCTAACAGATATGATTTATGTAAGACATTTTGGTAAGTAAGTAAAGTAAGTAACAGATATGATAACCTAATTTATAACAGGGAAGTTTAATGCAACTATTGGTCAGTTTATAAAATTTTATAGAAATCAGTTCATATTTAACAATAGCTTTCATATAAAAGCATCTCCCGGGAACCACTAAAATGTCACAAACGCCAGTTAAGTTATAAACTATGATAGCTATGGCCACTAAATCTTTCATAAAAAAGCTACATATAAATACCACCCAGCGTTTAATTTTGTGATAATCGGTCACCATTTAGCTATAATTTTTATATTGTGACGTTTTTCCTTTTAAAACAACCGAAAACAAAATTTAACCACTTTATGTAGTTTTACAAAGTTATAGTTTTATTAACTTTTAGAGTTAGTTGCCTTAAGACACAAATCACAAAAACTGTAAACAAACTTGTTGCTTTACAAATATTCCTAGTCACACTGTTCTCTTATACGCGTCTCAATTAAAACTGATTCCACAATTTTCATTTATCGGCCTTATATAGTAGAGAAAAGAGTTTCTAGCATTTTCTGCAGACATAAGCAAAGAGCTACTGTCGTTTATTACATTAATAATGTGGCTTACGAATGTTCATGAATATTCCAATACATTCTCACATGATCAAGAACACACATTCTTCTGTTATCTCCCATTGGATCATAGGGCCTAACACATAAGATATACAAATAAATTATCTGAAGTTAACAGCAAGAGAGAGAGGATGTAGATAAAAGAGAAAAATGTTGCTATACTCTTTACATCAAATAAGAGAAACATAATGCTCTGCTTATAGACCAGTGTTGCCACCAACCAAAAGGTAAATTACACATGGATCATACCAAAATTACACATGAAATTAGGAATTACATATGATTTTTTTGGCAAAATAACGTACTTACTTACTTGGCCTATATTTAAAACCTATTAAGGCCGAGCAAATTTCAAAATTCTATGCGTTTCGATCTTATGCGCATATTCTCCAACTTCGTAGCCCAAGTTTTGAAAATTTTTCATCAAAGTTTCGGAAGTCCTCTTCTGACATATGGAGGCCATTTTTGTTCTTAATTTAGCTGTTTTTTCTAGCTCTTTATAGTTCTTATAGGAGAAAACACGGCACATGATAGCTCAGTGTTAAAGTAGTTCCCTGGCAGCAGCGTTCAAATACGGCGAAATAAAAAATATAGTTAATAACTTTTTGCAAAGTAGGAAAAAATCTGTCTTCAAAGGTTCTTTAAATCGGAAACCTTTATCCAATAATCTTCTAGCCCCAAATTGCTGTGAAACCCAAAATTTGAAAATCTAAGAGTACAGTAGCAATTTTGGGATCACAATATCCACAATTGTACAAATATCGCCATGTTATGCTTTAGCTAAATTTGTTGAGCATGAGACGACGGAGGTTTTTAAGTTGATATCACTATCCAACAGGTGGCGCCACTGAATATTACTGTGCATTTGATCATGCTATGATCTTTAGCAAAGTTGTTACTCATGAGCCGACGAAGGTTTTTTTATTGGGTATGAACAGTTTCCAATAGATGGGGTCACTGAAAATAACTCAAAGTGAATTAAATCGTAAGCGGTGCATTTGATAATGCAATAATCTTAAGCAAAGTTGTTGAACATGAGTCGACGAAGGTTTCTAAGTTGGTATGAACAATTTCAGATAGGTGGCACCACTGAAAATTACTCAAAATAAATTAAATCTTAAATTGTGCCTTTTATCAGGCTATGATCTTTAGCAAAGTTCTTCCTCAAGTCGACAAAGGTTTCTAAGTCTGTATGACCAATTTCCAAAATTATTCATATTAAACTATACATTTGATCATGTGTTGATAAGACAAAATGAATAAAATGATTCAAAATTAATTGGATATATGTGTACCGTCTTTTCTCTAAATTTATTTTAATTGGTTAGTACTTTATAAAATAAAATATACGAAAACTTTAAAATTCACCTCGAAATACTTATCATATATATATATATATATATATATATATATATATATATATATATATATATATATATATATATATATATATATATATATATATATATATATATATATATATATATATATAAATATATATATATATATATATATATATATATATGTATATATATATATATATATATATAGAATGGCTATCTCGAAAACGGCTCTAACGATTTTGATAAAATTTGGACAGTGGGTACCTTTTTTGATGTATAGGTGGAAGAAGAAGGAACTTTTGGAACTTTTGCCTCTAAGAGGGTAAAAACGGGTAAAAAGGGGAAAAAATCGAAAACGCTATATTTCCTAAAGTAATAGGTATATAAACAAAATTAAAATTACGTTTTAAACAACTATGAAAATAAGTGGACAGGTGTTTGGTACTTTTTAGAAACTATGTTCGGTAGGGGGTAAAAAAAGGGTGAAAATAGTTTTTTGGTACATTTTTAACCCACTCTTATATTTTAAACTAAAGAATATATAAAGAAACTTTGTACTGCAATTAATAGATGTTAAAGAAACATGAAAAACGTATTTGGTACTTTTTTGATTTTGGAGCCGAAATGGGTAAAAAGGGGATAAAATGATAACTTAACATCTCCGAAGTAATATGATAGGAACATTATACATTATGTTAACTGCGTTTTAACAAAATGTACCGAATTCAATTGGCACCAAAAAAGTACCAAATATGCATATGGAACTTTTAGAAATTAGGGAATAAAAAGGGGGAAAAATTAGTATTATTTTAAACAAATGAATGTTTGTCTGTATGTATGTTCTTTATAGAATAGTAAACTGTGAATTTGATCATGTTATGCTCTTTAGCGAAGATGTTGGGGATAAGCCGGCGAAGGTTTTTAAGTTGATAAGACTAATTTCCAACAGATGGCGCCACTGAAAATTACTAAAAATTAATAAAATCGTAAACTGTACATTTGATCATGCTATGATCTTTAGCAAAGTTGTAGCGCATGAGCCGGCGAAGGCTTTTTAGTTGGTATGAATAATTTCCGACAGGTGGCGCTACAGAAACTTACTCAAAGTCAATTTAATCGTAATCTGTATATTTAATCATGCTACAATCTTTAGCGAAGTTGTTACACATGAGCCGACGAAGGTTTCTTAGTTGGTATGAAGAAATTTCGACAGGTGGCGCCACTGAAATTTGCTCAAAGTCAATTCAATCGTAAGCTGTACATTTAATCATGCTATAATCTTCAGCAAAGTTGTTACGGATAAGCAGAAGAAGGTTTAAGAATTGGAATGAGCAAAGTCCGACAGGTGGCGAAACAGAAAATTACTCAAAGTGAATTAAATCGTAAACTGTGCATTGGATCATGTTATAATCATAAGCAAAGTTGTTACGAATAAGCAGACAAAGGTTTCTTATATGGTACGAACAACTTCAGGTGGCGCCACTTAAAACTACTCAAAACGAATTAAATCGTAAACTGTGCATTTGATCAGACTATAATCTTTAGCAAAGTTGTTGCGCATGAGTCGACGGAGGTTTCTGTTAGTATGAATAATTTCCAAAATTATTAAAATTAGTTAAACTGTAAACTATGCAAACTACGTGTTGGTCGGACAAAATAAATAAAATAATTCAAAATTAACTGAATATTTGTGCAATGTCTTTCCTCTAAATTTATTTTAGCACTTTATAAAATAAAATATATAAAACTTTAAAATTTGCCTCAAAATGGTAATCATAAAGCTCCGAGCAAGGCTCGGTCAACCAGGTACTATATATATATATATATATATATATATATATATATATATATATATATATATATATATATATATAACATCCCCTTTTTATATCTACAATCAAAGAGATTCTAAGAACTCCTAACAAAATACATGTATATGGACCTGTCGTGTTATTAAGGTCATTTGCACCAATTTCGAAGGCAATGCTTTGAAAGATTTCTGTACTTGCTCGTGCCATCAAAGTATCGGGCGGCCTCTTCTAAAATTGTTATTATTCTAATTTTAGCTTCTTCATAGTAATTGTGTTTTTCCAGGAGTGGGTCACCCATTTTTTCCGTTCTTATGGGAGAACTAGTGACATATATTACCTCACTACAATAATGGTTGTTAACTATAAACCCCGGGTGATACCACGAAAGTGTCAGTGTCCACTGTAGAGGTGAAGGATAACCAAGAATAGTCTGGACTTAGCGAGTTAAGACCAATCAGAACCGTTGCTTGGTATCCAACAACCCCTACATCACCCATAAACATCGCTACACTTATGGTTTATTTCCTATTTATAGTTTTAAGATTTTCGACTTTGATTATTTTAATTTTTGTATTTTTTCTCAACAAAAATACATTTATTATTGAA